>JAGWEN010001311.1:0-32030 GCA_018703685.1 Orius laevigatus | reverse complement strand
AACATTCGTTTATTTCTACTCCTAGTTCCACCAGATGATAGTACACCTACTATAGCACCCTAGTATAGCACCAAAATCAAATCGACATGAAAAAGTGACTTTCATCATTTTTTACAGTGGCCCTTCTATAGTCTGGATAATACAAGGTAATCCTTACATGTTTCGCTTACAACCTAGTGTTCCTAGGAAGTTCAGAATCCATGGAAAGATCATAGCTAGAGTGATCGAATAAGCTCCCATCATCAGACGAATTCAAGCTCATTCTCCAACTTTCATGTTCAGGGAGAAGGCATCATTTAATATTAAATCAACGTTTTTGTACGTTTGCTCCCCATATTCGACTGTTCTTCAAAGCACTCCTGCCTCACACGTCTGCCAAATTTAATCTAAATAAAGTGAAACTTGTGATCGTGAAGACTTTGTCCGTACTTATAAGTGTCGGAATCCTCAATAAGTCACTCCGTCACTACGCAGTGAATGACTCATCTATACCATACTGTTGACGTAATATTCGCGATTTGATCGCCGTCGTTTCTTTATTAGCCATTGACTGCTTGTATAAAGTGTACAATGAATCGGACCACGAAATATCTTCCTGTGGTTCCGGCATTATTCTCACTCCTCCAACAGTTCTCCTTCTTCTTACGTCTAAAGCTTCGTTGAGTAATGTGCAATCTGAAAATGTAGCTTTTTCTGTCTAATACGCACAGAACTGGATTTTTTGGTTTCAAAAATCTGTACCTCTGAAGCAAGTAGAGACAGCAGGACTGACCACCATTTACTGCACAAATGGTTCTCTTGACACTGTTATATGGCAATTGGTGGGTCTTTAACTGGTATAAAAAAGATTGAAGTTGGTGAAACCGTCAATAAAAATCCCTAATTTTTTATGATATCGAAACCGGGCTGGTGGGCAATTTTGTAGCGCTATATCGCCCTTACAAATTGGCCAGAAAGCAGAAATTTTGTAACTGTATATGAAAAATTTTACGAATTTTTTAAAGTTGTTGTTTTTTACTTAAACGCTCTATAACTAGCGTTCCTACTCAATGAAACTTAAAAATCTTTTTTTGTTTTATTGTTTTGGGATGGGACAAACGTGGCTTTTGTGTCATGTTTAGATATTTAACAAATTTTGGTATAAAGTGAAATGTACGAAATTGGCTGTCTTAAAACCTCGATTTTGACTGATGTTGGAAGAGAAAAAAGGGCTCGTTTAAACTTTGAAAGTTTTGAGAGTAGGACAAAATGGGTAGCACTGTACAAATGTTGATCTGATTTTGACGGTGTTTGGGACGAACTTTGCTCTTAAATGTTGATTTTAAGGTTTAGATGAAAAAGCATGCCTAAAATATGTCAGACACGAAAGCGAAACTAACTTTTTGAGGAATATTGGATCAGGATGGTATTTTTGTGGTTTGACTGATAATATTATGAATGCGAAAAATATACAATCTAATCCTAACAATGTCACAAGAGAGAGAGAAAAATGAAGCCGTTTGTCAAAGTTCGCTGGTACCTTGAAGGATGTAAGAGTGTATGAGTCATCTTTACTCCCCACCATTTACTCCCTTCCCCGTTCACGCATCTAATCCTTAAAAATACTCGTACCGTCACGAATCTCTATTCATACCGAGTCTTCTTAATATTAGCATGATATTTGACGAGCTCGATCAAAAGCGACAGAGATGACTACCTGTTATTTTTCTATTTCAAATCACGATTTGGTGAAAAATTACATTTTCTATTTTCTCCGAGGAACATTTTTCCGGAAAACTGCCCCCTAAACAGCACGTAGTTTAGTCCAAAGATATGAGAACGCGCTTTTATGCAAAAAAATTTCCGACATTTTTAGTGCTCCAAATAACGCGACTACTACGTGTTGGGGCATCTTCCCTCTCTCTCGCACACTTGGTAGAATTTGATGTCGGATATTCTCAAACACTTTGCGAATTTGTTATAGACTATTTTTTACCTTCGTATAATATTCTTAAACAACAAAACCACGTTAAAAAAAACTCTCACGCACAAAACACAAATTATAACAGGTAAAGACGCTATTAGAACAGTTCAAAGATGGAAAACATTTGTGAAGAGATGGTGGCAGTCCTGAGTCTCTGTAATTGCTTCAGGACGTCACAGATTTTTGAAGCAAAAAATCAGTTCCACTGAGGATCATACTTGAGCGAATTGGCTGGAATCGTCTCCACGGAAAATCTCACACGCGATATCAAGCAACGAGAGTTTCACGTTCTTCTCTTTACACACTCTCTTATCATTTGCACGCTATATGGATAAGCTCTAGCGTAACGGCCCTAATTTCCCTACCAACCGGTCCCGACGGCTGAAAGAGATCCGATATTTCGAGCATTTCGAGAGGAGGAGGATCATGGCGCTTGATACGAGTTCACGTCCGAATTCAGATCGCAAGCCGAATTTAGGGCCAGAGAAACGGTGGCGTCCAGCGGCAGTCAGCCCTGATTTCTCAAAACTACCCTGAAAAGATGACGTCAATTGAGTCCTTTCTTTTACACTTACTTACTCGCCTTAGGAAACATGCTCTTCTGATCACTCTTATCCAACGCGGAAACACGTGTCGCTATGATCATCTTGTACAGACTCCATTATGCGCAGCGTACTTCAAATGGCTTAAACTTTCGCTGGGTTGAGCATATATTATCTATCCGGGCTTACTCCTACAGAAAGCACTTTGCTTATTTCTCGTCTGCAAAACTAAGGTTTATTCGTTAAATATAACCTCCTAAGGTCCCTACCAACGCAGGCAGGGTAGCGGTAGTGGGAACTTAGGGTGTGGTGGGTTTTACAGTTAGCGCAGAAAATTTTGACAGAAAATTGGCTGTTAAAAAAATATATTCAGCAAAAACAGAGGTTCCCAAACTTTTTCACAGTGCGCCCCCCTTTTAAACAAATTGAAACCTTTGCCCCGCTCCCCCCCTAAAGTTTTGAATGTTAACTTTGAGGTTTTTGAATGAAATTTGGATTTTAAAATGTTGATTTTAAGATTTATTGATAAAAAAAATTTGCTCTTATAACCATGATTTGGAGGTTTTGACAAAAAATTGCCAATATAAAGTTGATTTTGTGGTTTTTTGACGAAAATTAAACACATTTATAAAATTTATATTTATTAAATTTATGTTTTTGAGGTTTTTGAAGAAAATTTGGCTTTTGTTGAATATGAGGTGTTAGGACGAAAATTAGGCATCTTAATTGTTGATTTTGAAAGTATTTTGTGACAAAAATTAGGTTTTACAAATGTTGATTTTGAGGTTTTTGACGAAAATTTGGCTTTTTAAATGTTGATTTTGAGATTTTTTTTGACGAAAATTAGGCTTTAAAAATGTTGATTTTGAGGTTTTAGAAGAAAATTTGGCTTTTTAATTTCGAGGTTTTTTATATTTTTTTGACGAAAATTAGGCTTCATAAATGTTGAGTTTGAGGTTTTTTGACGAAAATTAAGCTTTACAAATGTTGATTTTGAGGTTTTTGACGAAAATTTGGCTTTTAAATGTCGATTTTGATGTTCTGTCCACCCCCCCCCCCGGGCCAGTCCGCCCCTGCAAGTAGGTGAAGATTGGTAGTTTTTACGGTGGAGGGGGGACGGACGCTGCCCATATTATTAATTAATTTTTTTTAAAATTAAATTACAAGTACCCAGTAAATATTTAAGCTGGAAAATATTGAAAAAACAACCTTTTAATTTTCATTTTTTTTATCTTCATTAGACTTCGTAATAAACTTTTATAATTAGGTCAATTACATAAATGAAAAATTAAAAATTATGAAGCAAAATCATGGCATGATGGATACAATATAAAGCGACAAAATTTATTAATTTCCAGTAAAATATTATAAGAACGTAATTTACCTTCGAGGCACAGTCAAAACTGCATCCGATGGCCGCCAATGCTTTTACTACCATAATCGAATGATTACATTTGACAGCTATAAAATAAGAAACATATGAGAGCACAAAAAAGAAAAGCGTTTTTTCTTTATAAACGAGAGGTATTCGATTCTGACCGATTTGTGATCCATCGGGGCTCCCTGCCTTGAATAGTTTCTGAGTTGTGGCCCATTTTTATAATTTATATTCCAATTCCAAGGGTTTCATGTTTTTTTTTACCACCAACCTCAATGAATTGAGATTGAAAGAAAATAATGAAGGTTTTAAAATACAATTTACCGTAAAAAGGAGTTATTGTTGGTAGATTTGTAGTCCATTCTTTATATTTAGCTTCTAATGCGTTAAAATTAACTAAATAGAATGCATCATCCTGTAAAAAAAGAAAAAAAAATGAATGGTATAAAAGAGAATTTATTGGTTTTTATATGAAATTCATTGGAACAGACATAAAAATTTGTATTATAGAAATAACCTGAGATTCCATTATTTTGGCCACATAGTCCTTCTTTTCCGACTCGGATTTGAAAATATGAACTCCGCATTCCGTTCTCATTTTGATTTTGTTTTATGACTGAAAAATTGGAAGCATTTGCATTGGAGAAAATTGAAGTTTAAATATAAAAGGAGAACAATAAACTATTGTTTTATTTTAAAAACGTTTTTTTCTAGTATCCACTAGACGACAATGAAGGGTGGTTCTATTTGGTATGTCAAAAGTTTTTTCACATAAAACCGACAATATCTCAAATTCCCTTGATAATTTCAAATTTCTGGTGCCAGATTTGGAATCGGCGTCAAATTTTACATTAGAAATGATAGTTTGTAACCATTCATGATAGCCACAAAACCGAAACATTAAAAAACTATTTTCTAATGTTGGGGCGTTTGTGGTTATCATAAATCGTTAAAAACTATCATTTTTAATGTAAAATTTAACGCTGATTCCAAATCTGGCACCGGAAATTTGAAATTATAAAGGGAATATGAGATATTGACGGTTTTATGTGAGAAAACGTGTTTTTAGTCATCATAACTCCAAGAGCTTGACATACTAATTTAACATTAGAAATGATAGTTTGTAACCATTCATGATAGCCACAAAACCGAAACATTAAAAAACTATTTTCTAATGTTGGGGCTTTTGTGGTTATCATAAATCGTTAAAAACTATCATTTTTAATGTAAAATTTAACGCTGATTCCAAATCTGGCACCGGAAATTTGAAATTATAAAGGGAATATGAGATATTGACGGTTTTATGTGAGAAAACGTGTTTTTAGTCATCATAACTCCAAGAGCTTGACAACTCGAACCACCCTGTATAAGTAAATTATTTAAAATTATGGCACCACTTACGAATATTTGCTCTTCCTATGCTAAGGTTTATGTAAAGTAGGAAGAGATGCTCTTTTTATATGCTGTGATTATCGATGGATTGAGTACAATGAGTAGACTGAGAATGAGTAATTTTTAAGATGACTTACATTTTTTTTCGGTTTTTTCGTCAATGGAAGCGATAATTTTCCAAGTGGCTTTCTGGGGCGAAGCCTAAAAGATAAGTGCGTACCGATGATTTAACGTCTGCTCAATGGTAATCTTGAGTCTTCTAAATCCCTTAATCTCACCTTTTTTTTTATCAAACAATGGAAATAAACGCCTCATAAATGAGTTGTTTGCGATGGGATCTAAGATTTTTTTTAGAACTCATCTTCCGGGAGAATGATGTTTCTATTATGTATTTGAGGGTAATTAGATGACACCGCAATCAGCGCGAGAGATGACCTTTAAAAAGTTTATGGCTTCTTCGAATCCCATTTTTCAACGTTATGTTCTTTTCTTGAATTCCAATTTCTAAGCTAGTACTTTATTAATAAGCAACATAATATTCGAATTCCAAAGTAACTATTGGATATTACGGTAGTTAGGAAGTGGGGTAGTGGGGTAATTGGGGTAGTGGGGTATTGGGGTATTGAGATATTGGGGTAGTTGGGTATTGAGGTATAGGGGTATTGGGAACTAGGGTAGTAGGGTATTCGGGTAGTGGGGTATTGGGGAATTGAGTTATTGGGGTATTTAGTTATTGGTTATTGGGGTAGTTGGGTATAGGGGTATTGGGGTATAGGGGTATTGGGGTATAGGGGTATTGGGGTATAGGGGTATTGGGGTATAGGGGTATTGGGGTATAGGGGTATTGGGGTATAGGGGTATTGGGGTATAGGGGTATTGGGGTATTGGGGTATAGGGGTATTGTGGTATAGGGGTATTGGGGTATTGGGGTATAGGGGTATTGGGGAATAGGGTAGTGGGGTATTCGGGTATTGAGGTATTGGAGGTATTGGGGTATTGAGTTATTGGGGTAGTTGGGGTATTGGGTAAAAGGGTTTTGGGGGTATTGGGGGTGGTATTGGTGGTGTATTGGGGGTGGTATTGGGGGGTGGTATTGGGGGTGGTATTGGGTATTGGGGGTGGTATTGGGGGTGGTATTGGGGTGGTATTGGGGGTGGTATTGGGGGTGGTATTGGGGGTGGGTATTGGGGGTGGTATTGGGGGTGGTATTGGGGGTGGTATTGGGGGTGGTGGTATTGGGGGTGGTATTGGGGGGGTATTGGGGGTGGTATTGGGGGTGGTATTGGGGGTGGGTATTGGGGGTGGTATTGGGGTGGTATTGGGGGTGGTATTGGGGGTGGTATTGGGGGTGGTATTGGGGGTGGTATTGGGGGTGGTATTGGGTGTGGTATTGGGTGGTGGGGTATTGGGGGGGTATTGGGGTGGTATTGGGGGTGGTATTGGGGGTGGTATTCGGGGGTGGGTATTGGGGGTGGTATTGGGGTTATTGGGGGTGGTATTGGGGTGTGGTATTGGGGGTGGTATGGGGTGGTATTGGGGGATCCCAATCAGTGTGGTATTTGGTATGGGGTATTGGGGTAGTGTTGGTATTGGGTATTTGAGTATTTGGGTATTGTGGTATTGGGGTTGGGATATTGGGAACTGGGGTAGTTGGGTAGTTAGGTAGTTGGCTAGCGGGGTAGCAGGGTAATGGGAAAGGTATTTGGGTAATGGGTTATTCGAGTAGTGGGGTAGTTGGGCAGTGTGTTAATGTTGTATTTGGGTATTGGGGTATTTTGGCATTTGGGTATTGTGGTATTAGGGCATTTGGGTAGTGTGGTAGTGGGGTATTGGGGTGGTGTGGTAGTGTGGTATTGGGATATTGGGGTATTGATGTATTTGAGTATTTTGGTATTGGAGTATTGGGGTGTTATGGTATTGTTGTATTATGGTATTGGGGTATTGGGTATAGGGGTATTATGGCATTTGGGTAGTGTGGCAGTGTGGTATTGGGGTAGTGTGGTATTCGGGTATTGGGGTAGTGTGGTCTACGGGTATTGGGGTAGTGTGGTATTCGGGTATTGGGGTAGTGTGGTATTCGGGGGGTAGTGTGGTATTCGGGTATTGGGGTAGTGGGGTATTGGGGTAGTGGGGTATTGGGGTAGTGGGGTATTTGGGTAGTGGGGTATTCGGGTAGTGGGGTATTGGGGTATTGAGTTATTGGGGTATTGGGGTAGTTGGGTATTGGGGTATAGGGGTATTGGGGACTAGGGTAGTGGGGTTGTGCGGTATTCGGGTAGTAGGGTAGTGCGGTATTCGGGTAGTGGGGTAGTTGGGTAGCGTGTTATTGGGGTATTGGGGTAGTTAGGTATTGAGGTATTTGGGGGTATTGGGGTTTTGGGGGTATTGAGGTATTGGATGTATTTGGGGTATTGGGGTATTGAGTTATTGGGGTATTGGGGGTAGTGTTGGTATTGGGGTATTTGGGTATTAGGGTATTGTGGTATTGGGGTTGGGATATTGGGAACTGGGGTAGTTGGGTAGTTAGGTAGTTGGCTAGCGGGGTAGCAGGGTAATGGGAAAGGTATTTGGGTAATGGGTTATTCGAGTAGTGGGGTAGTTGGGTAGTGTGTTAATGTTGTATTTGGGTATTGGGGTATTTTGGCATTTGGGTATTGTGGTATTAGGGCATTTGGGTAGTGTGGTAGTGGGGTATTGGGATATTGGGGTATTGATGTATTTGCGTATTTTGGTATTGGAGTATTGGGGTGTTGTGGTATTGTTGTATTATGGTATTGGGGTATTGGGTATTGGGTATTGGGGTATTATGGCATTTGTGTAGTGTGGCAGTGTGGTATTGGGGTAGTGTGGTATTCGGGTATTGGGGTAGTGTGGTCTACGGGTATTGGGGTAGTGTGGTATTCGGGTATTGGGGTAGTGTGGTATTCGGGTATTGGGGTATTGTGGTATTAGTGCATTTGGGTAGTGTGGTATTGCTGTATTGTGGTAGTGTGGTATTGGGGTAGTGTGGTATTCGGGTATTGGGGTAGTGTGGTCTACGGGTATTGGGGTAGTGGTGGTTTCGGGTACTGTGGGGTAGTGGGGTATTCGGTATTGGGATCGGTATTGTGTGTATTAGTGCATTTGGCGGTAGTGTGGTATTGCTACGTATGTGGTAGTTCGTATTGGAGGTAGTGTGGTATTCGGGTATTGGAGAGTAGTGTGGTCTACGGGTATTGTGTAGCTGTAGTGTGGTTGATTCGGGTATTGGGGTATGTGTGGATATCGGGTATTGGGGATTGGGGTGATTGTGGTATTAGTGCCTTTGGGTTATGTGATGGTATTGACTGTATTGTGGTAGTGTGGTATTGGGGTAGTTGGGTTGTTGGGGTAGTGGGGTATTGGGGTAGTTGAGTTGTTATCCAATCTTATAACTTTTTTTAGCATCAGTAAAAAAGTGAACGTTCACTCAGTAGGCGGTAAAAACAAACAATATTTTTTTGTTTGACAAAATATCGATGTGAAAAGGATCGGAGCTTATGAAATAGTGGGTTCGCCGCCTTTTATATGCCGCCCGTATCCTCTATAGTTAAAAACGTTGCACTTATTTCTTTAAAAGGTCGAACAGAAGAGTCGGCTAGTTAAAAAGAAAAGGCGAGGGATATCGTCCTCTTACAGAATTGGTACCTAACCACAAAAGGGCACCTTCCAAATCCTCTTTCAACCCACACCTATAATCCTCTTCGCCATTATCGCCGTTTCTTTATTACTAAGTGCTTTTTCCCACCCATTTCGAAATCCATCGGTACCTACGAGGTTCTTTTTTTCATCTCCAAAAAAATAAAAAAGGCAAAAAAATTCGGGATCATCCACACGCATCACTAAGTTAATAAACACTATGTTCTTTCTCACATTTGTAACAATGATCAGGTGCCTGAACTTGCCGAAATGGAAACATGTTCAAAATATCATTAAAAAAAACTATATTATAAATAAATAGAATATATAATATTTATAAATAAATAAAATATATAATATTTCATAAATAATAAAATATATAATATTTATAAATAAATAAAATATACTAATATTTATAAATAAATAAAATATATAATATTTATAAATAAACGATCTCCAAGTTGTCCAGAAAATGATGAAAAAATAAAGAAGTTGAGCTTCTCGTTTAGTAAATGGTTCTAGATGAAACCAACAGAGTGCTCTACATGTATAATATCAACACAAACCTACTTACTTATATTTTTATTTTGTTCTCCATCCTAAAACTTTTTTTTTTCTTTTCCAAATCTAATATAAAATTAAAGAAGAATCATGTAAACTCAAGCAAATTATGGTTTTCTATCAATTTCCTAGAAATTTTCTTATAGAAAGGGGTAGATTTCCCGCCATTTCTCGGTGTTTATGTTTGTTATCGTCCAAGTTTTCAATTTCAAACACAAAACCAATTTGTATTCTGCGAATTTTGAAAAAGTAAAATGAAGCGAGTGGGTCATAAATTTTTTTTTTACCCTCCAGGGAGGGAAAGACACATTTCAATCGGGAAAATCGGGCGGGAAGTTGAACTCTTTGACAGAAACGCCCACGGGGAAAAAATTCGTTAGGTAGTTTCCCATGAGGAATCTAGAAAAACCTAAAATCTGGTTTCACCAGTATTTTATGCTAATTTATGTTATTTTCAACTTTAAAAATGTTTTGCGAATAAAAAGAAATTGAACACTGAAAACTAAAATCTGAGTTTTTTCTGTCTAAAAACACTTTTACCAAGTAGGTGTAAAATGGGATGCATACTATGAAACTCTCTAGGGCAAACATTTTCCGCCCTCGGAATCACCTCATGTGTAAACAAGTGGGTAGATATCTACGTCATACACCAAAGTTGAATAAATATTTGAAAACTCAATAGTTAAGTTTTTGAATTGACAATTTTTGATAAAATGTAGGTACATAATATTTATCTTAAATTAACTAAAACCATTCGACTTAGGCTTTTAATTAAATTCCAAAGTCTTGGTTTAATCCTTTGGGTTTAAACTTCTAGTTGAAAAACCGGCTTTTAAATCGATTAAACCTTTCCCCTTTGCGACAGAAAGCGGAGAGGCCCTTAGAAGGACTGCTCGATCAAACAACTACATGACTGACTCTGAAGAAAATAAATTTCAATTTTTAAGTCATTACAAACACAATTGGAAGACTCGGACAAACCTCATAAACTGACCAGTTTTGAACAAAAATAGCCTTAAGATATTAATTTTAAGGTTTTTGACGAAAATGGCTCGACGTGATTTTGAGGTGATTTTATGACGAACAATTTGGGCTTTCTATAATATGATTTGAAGTGAAGTTTTTGAGCGAAGAATTTTTGGCTCAGCATAAAATGATTTGAAAAGAATCGACCGAAATTTGTGCTCCTAAAACCTTATCGCAGATTTGACGAAAAGTTAGGCCCTCCTAAAACCTTGATTTTGAGGTTTTTGACGAAAATTTGTCTCCTTAAACCTTGATTTTGAGGTTTTTGATGAAAAATCGGCTTTTAATGTTGATTTAAACTTTAAAGGTTTTTGAAGAAAAATAGCTTAAAGATGTTTTTGAGGTTTTTGACGAAAAATTTCTCTTAAAACGTTGATTTTGAGGTTTTTTTGACGAAAATTTGGCTTTTTAAATGTCGATTTCGAGGTTTTCGGACGAAAATTAGACTTCATAAATGTTGATATCGAGGTTTTTTTTTTACCAAAATTAGGCTTTACGAGTGTTAATTTTGAGGTTTTTGACGAAAATTCGGCTTTATTAATATTGATTTTGAGGTTTTTTGACGAAAATTTGGCTTTCATAATATTGATTTTGAAGTTGTTTGACGAAAATTTGGCCCCTAAAACCTTGATTTTGAGGTTTTGGACGAAAATTTGGCTCCTCAGAACTAGATTTTGAGGTTTTTGATAAAAAAAAAAAAAAAAAAATTGTGTTTAAGGTTGATTTAAACTTTAAAGGTTTTTGAAGAAAAATAGCTTTAAGATGTTGATTTTGAGGTTTTCGACGAAAATTTGGCTCCTAAAACCTTGATTTTGAGTTTTTTTTTGACGAAAATTTGGCTTTCATAATGTTGATTTTGAAGTTGTTTGACGAAAATTTGGTTCCTAAAACCGTGATTTTGAGGTTTTCGACAAAAATTTGGCTCCTTGAACCTTAATTTTGAGGTTTTTGACGAAAATTTGGCTCTCAAATCTTGATTTTGAGGTTTTTGATGAAAAATTGGCTTTTAACGTTGATTTAAACTTTAAAGGTTTTTGAAGAAAAATAGCCTTAAAATCTTGATTTTGAGGTTTTTGACGAAAAATAGCTCTTAAAACGTTCGATTTTGAGGTTTTTGACGAAAATTTGGCTCTCAAATCTTGATTTTTGGTTTTTAATAAAAAATTTTCTTTTAATGTTGATTTAAACTTTAAAGGTTTTTGACGAAAAATAGTCTTACGATGTTGACTTTTGAGGTTTCTTGACGAACATGTGGCTCCCAAAACCTTGATTTTGAGGTTTCTTGACGAAAATGTGGCTCCTAAAACCTTGATTTTGAGGTTTTCGACGAAAATTTGGCTCCTTAAACCTTGATTTTGAGATTTTTGACGAAAGTTTGGCTCCTTAAACCTTGATTTTGAGGTTTTTGATGAAAAATTGGCTTTTAACGTTGATTTAAACTTTAAAGGTTTTTGAAGAAAAATAGCCTTAAAATGTTGATTTTGAGGTTTTTGACGAAAAATGGCTCTTAAAACGTTCGATTTTGAGGTTTTCGACGAAAATTTGGCTCCTAAAACCTTGATTTTGAGGTTTTTGATGAAAAATTGGCTTTTAACGTTGATTTAAACTTTAAAGGTTTTTGAAGAAAAATAGCCTTAAAATGTTAATTTTGAGGTTTTTGACGAAAAATGGCTCTTAAAACCTTGATTTTAAGGTTTTTAACCGCCTCAAAATTAAAATCATTTTTTTGAGCCCTAAGCTGAATTTTAAAAATTCCATAACTGATAATGTGTATTCGTTGAAACAGATCAATTTGAGTAAGGTAAATATGTAAGGTTAGGGTTCGTCGAAAGGGGGGAGGGTTGAGTAGATCTGAGTTAGGGGGTAGGGGATGTTGTTGATGGTGGGGAGGGAGGTACGCCCCGCCTATCGCCACTCCCAGTAACAATCATGAAAATTCCAGTCAGCTTTCGGAGCTGCCCGAGGTTACGAAGCCCATAAACGTGTCGGCTTTTCGAATAATTTCGACATCTCGCTTCCCGGTAGTCAAGAATAAGTAAAACGCCAGTCAAATTTTTCATCAAAATTGTTCCGCGTTCGCTTCACCTCACCTGGCCCACCTTTCGAATCACAGGCCAGGGGGAGAAGCTTTTTTTTTAAGTTTTTTTTTTATTGTGTTCCCACCGGTTTGGTTTTTTTGATGTTTGTGAATCTTGTGAAAAACCGACGGGGATATTTTATTGGAGCATTTCAAGGTAAAACATCCTCTATATTTTCATTTAAATTTTAAAAATTATCACTGTGTGTTTTAATATATAGAACACAGTCATATTTTTCCTTAAATGAACGCTTTTTAAATGAGAAATTAATATAAAAGAGGAAAGGAAAATGTAGAGTCCTTAAATATTAGGGGGATGGTTGATGTGTAGGTCTGATTAATGTCAAACGTTGTAGCTCATTAAGGGGTCCTGGGGGTCCTTTTTCTCGCTAAAACACCATAAAAACACAAAATCCATAACCTTTCCCTTAAAAAAAATTCCTTTTCATCATTGAATTTTAATTACGACCTCCTCCCCACTTTTGATCTCACGATTGATTTTCTCGACGGGCTACCAGTCTTTTTCTTCTGACGTGTTGATATTTTTGAATGTTTAATTTTTCGATTAAGGCGGGGAAGTAAATGAATACAATGAGTTGAGTGACAGGAGCCCTATCGGAGCCATCTCGGCCGCCTTCTTTCATCTTGCCGCACAACTCTCTCATTATACAAACATTATCCATTTATGTTCGCTTTTCTGATATTAAAAGAGATGGAAAAAACGTCCACACGGTTTGAATCCCTGGATTATGCAATACGCTTGTTTTTAACCAAGAGCACGTTTTCAATGTTAAAATTTTTTTCAAAGGTTCATATGGCAACTTTTATACGAAGTACAACGGGAAAACGCTTTTTATTGCCCCGTTTAGCTTCCTATTCAATTCACGCACGTAGACTTTTCATTTCACTTGTGCGTTCTCAATTAACTCTTTGTTTAAGTTTTAATTTAGGTTTGCTTTTGTATTGTAAATTTAAAAAAAAATCCATATTTTTTCATTTCATTAAGTTTTTAAACGGCTAGTCCCCCCCCCCTCGCAAACGCGGTAGCGTTCCGCCCCGTCAATCAAAACCCCGAAATTTCATCAAATATTGGAAATTCTCATTTAGGGATATTTTGTCCCCATTCGCGCTTTTTTCTTGCAAGTTTCGGGACTCGATTTCGGCATGATTTTATCGATATAGGTTGATATTTTTTTACTACATGCTTTGAAGAAAAAATATAAGTTTTCGAAAAACTAAAAACTTTTCTTTGCTTTGCTTTTTTATGGCATTAGCCAGTTGACAACTAAAAACCTTAGGATGTATACAATTCGCCCTAAAAGCTACTCGACTTAATCTCGCTCTATAACTTAACATGAAGTTGAAATTAGTGATTTTTTGAAAGAAAAACTATTTTTCTATTTTAACCTTTTATAGTCTTCTTTAACCTCTAAACCTTCTTTAACTGTAAATCCCTTCTTTTAACCTGTTAATTGTAAAACCCTTCTTTTAACCGTTGAAGTCTGCTTTAAACTCTAAACCGTCTTTAATTAGTAAAACCCTTCTTTTAACCTGTTAATTACCAAACCCTTCTTTTAACCGTTAAATTCTTCTTTAACCTCTAAACCGTCTTTAACTAGTAAAACCTTTTTTTTAACCTGATAAGTGTAAAACCCTTTTTTAACCTGTTAATTGTAAAACCTTTTTTTTTTAACCTGTTAATTGTCAAAGTCTTCTTTAACCTCTAAACCTTCTTTAACTAGTAAAACCCTTCTTTTAACCTCTTAATTGTAAAACCCTTCTTTTAACCTGTTAATTGTAAAACCCTTCTTTTAACCTGTTAATTGTAAAACCCTTCTTTTAACCTGTTAATTGTAAAACCCTTCTTTTAACCGTTAAAGTCATCTTTAACCTCTAAACATTTAACTAGTAAAACCCTTATTTTAACCTGTTAATTGTATTGTAAAACCCTTATTTAAACCGTTATAGTCTTCTTTAACTTGTAAAACGCTTTTTTTAACCTGTTAATTGTAAAACCCTTTTTTTAACCTGTTAATTGTCAAAGTCTTTTTTAACTTCTAATCCTTCTTTAACTAGTTAAACCCTTTTTTTAAACCTGTTAATTGTAAAACCCTTTTTTTAACCTGTTAATTGTTAAAGTCTTCTTTAACCTCTAAATCTTCTTTAACTTGTAAAGCCCTTCCTTTGTAATAAACCTGTTCATTACAAAACCCTTCTTTTAACCGTTAAAGTCTTCTTTAACCTCTAAACATTTAACTAGTAAAACCCTTATTTTAACCTGTAATTGTATTGTAAAACCCTTATTTAAACCGTTATAGTCTCTTTAACTTGTAAAACGCTTCTTTTAACCTGTTAATTGTAAAACCCTTCTTTTAACCTGTTAATTGTAAAACCCTTCTTTTAACCGTTAAAGTCATCTTTAACCTCTAAACATTTAACTAGTAAAACCCTTATTTTAACCTGTTAATTGTATTGTAAAACCCTTATTTAAACCGTTATAGTCTTCTTTAACTTGTAAAACGCTTTTTTTAAACCTGTTAATTGTTAAACCCTTTTTTTAACCTGTTAATTGTAAAACGCTTTTTTTAACCTGTTAATTGTTAAAGTCTTCTTTAACCTCTAAATCTTCTTTAACTTGTAAAGCCCTTCCTTTGTAATAAACCTGTTCATTACAAAACCCTTCTTTTAACCGTTAAAGTCTTCTTTAACCTCTAAACCTTCTTTAACTAGTAAAACCCTTTTTTTAACCTGTTAATTGTAAAACCCTTTTGTTAACCTTTTAATTGTAAAACCATTTTGTTAACCTGTTAATTGTAAAACCCTTTCGTTAACCTTTTAATTGTAAAACCCTTTTGTTAACCTTTTAATTGTAAAACCCTTTTGTTAACCTTTTAATTGTAAAACCCTTTTTTTAACCTGTTAATTGTAAAACCCTTCTTTTAACCTGTTAATTACAAAACCCTTGTTTTAACCTGTTAATTGTTAAAGCCTTCTTTAACTTCTAAACCTTCTTTAGCTTGTAAAACCCTTCCTTTAACCTGTTAATTGTTAAAGAGATGTTAAAAATTCTTCTTTTTTTCGCCATTTTATGATGAGAATTATGTTAGGTTGATTAAGGCGAGTTGATTTTTAGGACGAAAGGAGGTACCCCAAACTTTTATCTTTTCATATTATGTTTAATGGCGAATCAGAACCAATATGACACTTTTTGGCCCTTCACATGCTAAAAAATTCATGAGGACTTCTTCAGAAGTTAAAAGTTTATAAAAATTTCCAATCTTTTGTTTTTGTATAAAGTATTTTTTTATAGGTAACTTTTATTTTAAAAATTATGTTAAAGAAAACAAAGTGAATGAAAGTTTGAACTCAAAGTCTTGAAAATTTACTCGAGTTCGGATGAAAGGAAGGAAAAGGGAAAGGTTTTTGATTTTCGTTTTAGGTAAAACTCCTTTTAGAATCTCCTTTGATGTATTTTGAGAGGTAAAGTAACTAGTCGAGACTCGTTCAATTTCGAAAAGCAATTCAATCCGCCTTTCCCGCTCCGTTCGTTCATCCAATCAGCGTGAAATCCCGGGATTTCCGACTCATTTTTCACCCGCCAAGCCACCGCCTCCTAAATAGATATTTTTATTTTTATTAATCTTTTCGCCCGTTAATCCCATTTTTATATATTTTATTGATTATTTAATAAAACAAAACGACGTACATGGAAAATCCCTTAACTTTGTCTTTTGACGCCTTTATCGTGAAGAACTAGTGTAGGCTTGGCCCAGTATTAGAGTGTCAGATGTCAGGACCGACGTTTCCTTGATTGATAAACCTATGGGAAGTTTAAATACCCAATTAAGAACATATTAATAAATTGTTGAATGGTCCTGTGAAGATTATTAATAAGTAACTACATTTAACGTGTTCATTATGCGAAAGTAAGCCTGATTGAAGCCTTTGAAAAGACAATTTGAAAAAGGGGAGAGCTCTGTGGATCAAAGGTGTTTCGGAATGCTGGAGGGTTCTAAACTAATTCGTCATTTTTTTTCCCTCGCCTCCTTTTCACATTCATCGCCGGGCTATTTGCCTCGTGGAAGCGACGGGGGAGGAGGCCGAACACGCGCTCGTCCTTTAATTTCGATCCTTCTGAATAACTAATTTCAAATGAACGATCTTCAAACTAGAAAGGGGACGACTAATTACGTCCCACCTTTTTTTTCGAACCCTCGCCTCATAACTTGTTCTAAATTGACGTTATTTAAACCTCACACAAGAGATGATTGTTTAAGGGGGATCCGACATCAAAATTCTGCCAAGTGTGCGAGAGAGAGGGAAGATGCCCAAAAGTAGTTTCCTCGTTTTGGGCACTAAAAATGGTCGGAAATTTTTTTTGAAAAGCGCGTTCTCATTCTTTTGGAAAACTACGTACTGTTTAGGGGGCAGTTTTTCCGGAAAAATTTTCTTCGGGAAAATAGAAAATCCAATTTTCCACCAAAACAGAAATTTTGAAAAAACAGGTAGTCATCTTGTAGGTTTTGACGAGCTGATTTCAAATATGCTAATATTAAGAAGATCGGATGAATAGATTCGTCGGTACGAGATTTTTAAGGATTAGATGGTGCGGGGAAGGGGAGTTTTATTTTGGGGAAGTAAAGATGACAAATCACTCTCACTCCTTCAAGGTCATCGAACTTTTCAAACGGCTTAATTTTTTTCTCTCTATTGTGAGATTGTTAGGTAGATTTTTTTTTCCATTTCATAATATTTAGTGAAAACCACAAAAGACTCATGATTTTTTTTTCAATATTCCCCAAAAATTTAGTTTTTCTTTTCTTTCTGAACATATTTTAAGGCTGTTTTTCACCGAAAACCTTAAAATCGACATTTTAAAAGCCAAATTATCGTCCAAAAACCTCAAAATCAACATTTGTAAAGCCCAATTTTCGTCCAAAAACCTCAAAATCAAAGTTTAAAGAGCCTTTTTTCGTACAAAATATCAAAATCAAGGTTTTAAGAGCCCAATTTTCGACAAAAACCTCAATATCAACTTTTGTAATGCCCAATTTTTGTCCAAAATCCTCAAAATCAAAGTTTTAAGAGCCATATTTTCGTCAAAAAACTCAAAATCAACAATTGCAAATTCGCGTGTAGATTTCAGAAAATTTTATAAAAACAAAACTAAAGATTATTAAGTTTGCTACAAATTTGATCTACTAAGATTTTTTGTAGGACCAAACGTTTCTGATCCACGAGGCGACAAAAACCCTGGATTTTCGATTTTTACCGATGAAAAAGTCAGATTTTAGAAAAGTCAGTCTGCAAAGGATAAAAATTTAAAATTACAGAATGATAACATTGTAGAAAATAAAGCAGGCAAATGGTTTCTTGAAATAAAAACCGGTTTGAAGAATCCTGACCTTGACAAAGGGAAAATTTATCTTTTCTCCCCGCCCCCCTCATTGAACTCCCCGGAACCCCGCAGCATCTAAGCTTTAAAAATCTCGTACCGACGAATCTATCCATCCGATCGTCTTAATATTAGCATATTTGGAATCAGCTCGTCAAAACCTACAAGATGACTACCTGTTTTTTTAAAAATAAAGTTTTGGTGGAAAATTGCATTTCCTATTTTTCCGAGGAAAAATTTTCCGGGAAAACCGCTTTCTAAACAGTGCGTAGTTTTCCGAAAGAATGAGAACGCTCTTTTCAAAAAAAATTTCCGACCATTTTTAGTGCCCAAAACGAGGAAACTAATTTTGGGGGTGATAGTGCTGCGATCTCTTGAATGAGAAACAAACAATTCTGGAGGGAGAATCCCCCTTAAGGGTTACTGGACATCCTATAGATTGGATGACCTATTTTGGAAGAGTCTGCTGGTCACTCTTCATAGGTATATTGAATTCCATCTCGTGATAAATCCAGAGCTTTGCTCGCGAGAAGAAAAAAAAACTCCAACACATCCTTATTGTGTTTTTTGCTAAATGATGCTCGTGTGCGGAAACGTGGATTTGCGGATTCCTAACTTGTGCCAGATCAAGTATCACGTCCTATTTAAAGGATATAAAGGGTCGCCAGGTAAAGAAGTTCGTTTTTCAAGAATTGGAGGCAAATAAAAGTTTATCCTTTTCATTGGTTTTCCTTTGTAAAGTCGTTACCCGCAAGGTGGTACAATTTATTTGCTTTTAGCTTTACAAAGGAGATTTATAGGTTCCGAATGAGGGTGTACAATCTGAAGAGCTTGTGCTTATTAATTTTTTCAGAAAACATTGAAAGGGAAGAATGGCCAAAGTTGGAGGCTGATGAAAAAAATCTTAATAAACTGTAAACATTTGTTTGGGCTCGAAACAACTTGAGCGAGTGTTTTAATCAAACTCGAACGAGACCGCTGTGATTAGGAAATGAATATTTTAAAGGTAGAAAGCATTTAAAACGGAAGTTGGAAACGTAAACTTCGCCCTCCCCCTTCTTCGTCCCAACCCCAAAAACGCGTTAATGTTTGAGTTTTACACAGACTCCAGATCCTCAAGTTTGCTTACTTTAGGAAATTTTAAAATTTCACTTTCCAACTCAACTCGACTCTTTACCTTTGACTAAATTCGTTGACAATTTATAGATTGGATGATCCTTTTTGGATGGATGTGGAGGCCACATAAGGATGGATGTGGAGGACACATAAGGATGAATGTAGCGGCCACATAAGGATGGATGTGGAGGTCATCTAAGGATGGATGTGGAGGCCACATAAGGATGGATGTGGTGGCCACATAAGGATGGATGTGGAGGCCACATAAGGATGGATGTGGAGGCCACATAAGGATGGATGTGGTGGCCACATAAGGATGGATGTGGAGGCCACATAAGGATGGATGTGGAGGCCACATAAGGATGGATGTGGAGGCCACATAAGGATGGATGTGGAGGCCACATAAGGATGGATGTGGAGGCCACATAAGGATGGATGTGGAGGCCACATAAGGATGGATGTGGAGGCCACATAAGGATGGATGTGGAGGCCACATAAGGATGGATGTGGAGGCCACATAAGGATGGATGTGGAGGCCACATAAGGATGGATGTGGAGGCCACATAAGGATGGATGTGGAGGCCACATAAGGATGGATGTGGTGGCCACATAAGGATGGATGTGGTGGCCACATAAGGATGGATGTGGAGGCCACATAAGGATGGATGTGGAGGCCACATAAGGATGGATGTGGAGGACACATAAGGATGGATGTGGAGGCCACATAAGGATGGATGTGGAGGCCACATAAGGATGGATGTGGAGGCCACATAAGGATGGATGTGGTGGCCACATAAGGATGGATGTGAGGCCACATAAGGATGGATGTGGAGGCCACATAAGGATGGATGTGGAGGCCACATAAGGATGGATGTGGAGGCCACATAAGGATGGATGTGGAGGCCACATAAGGATGGATGTGGAGGCCACATAAGGATGGATGTGGAGGCCACATAAGGATGGATGCGGAGGCCACATAATGAAGGATGTAGAGGCGCGCTAAGGATGGATGTGGAGGCCAGATAAGGATGGACGTGGAGCCCGGTAAAGGATTATCTGCCTTTTTTGGGCAATCACGGTTCATCCAAAATTAGGAGGTTCATTTTTTTCTGTATATGAGTTGTTCGGATACATGTTTTACCGGAATAGCTGAGTGAAAAGAAAAAAAAAAAGTTTTTTTTTAAATTTGGAGCGGATGGTTTTAGGGAAAGAAAAAGGGTTCACGCATTAAATGGATAGCGAAGGTTGTATCTTAAGGTATTTGGATTGGGAATCCGAACGGAAGTGGAAAGGACCGGTCGAAGAAGAGTGTCGGATGTGTGGGTGTTTCTTAGTTGTGCTGAGTGGTGTTGGATTGATTATTGCCTTGGTGATTGGTAGCTTTGCCGTTCTGTTGCCAGGTGGCCTCCGCTCGTTCCGGTATCCATGGAAACAAACAGATCATGCGCTTTTCCTCCTTACATTTCACGTCTTTTCCCTCCCTCGCCTCAAATGAGAGGGTGAGACGGAGAAAGCGCCTTTTTCCTCCGGCCGTATCACAAGGGAAAGTCAACGCACCCCTTTTCATGATTAAGTCTCTCGCTCGCTTAAGAAAATGAATCCACCATGAATATTCTCTTTTTTATATCCACACAAACAAACCGTCTTCCTCAAGGTTTATTCAAAACATCATTAGAATTTATTTATTTATCTTTTTTAAGAAATTTAAGCCATATAAGATGACCAAAGAAGATCATTTTTATATTTTCGTAAAGTTTGAAAACGTGGTAAATCCGGCCCGGAGGACCAAAAAGAACAACGGGAATGTCATTACTTCAAATATCGCTATTGGCGTTGGATAAATAAGTCACTGGTATCTTTTAATCACAATAAAAGGATTGACCACAATTGTGTATGAGCATGTGAAAGTACATGAGTTCCACAAAATATAGGTGTTACATAAAAATTACCAGTGATAAAGCGATAAGCGAATTGTTTCTGGTTAAAGTCCTCTCGAGCGCGAGAGGAAATCTCAGAATAAATCAAACCGGGCGACATAAATCTTCAACACCCTCCCCGACGACCATTACGGTAATCATCCTCCAACAAACTGCTCATACCTCATGGCTCTGATTTAATACCCTTCCAGTGGCACTCGCCAGTCGACTTTGATTTATTCCAACCAATCTTTCGTCATTTCAGTTTTTTTCGAATTGTAAGTTATCGCTTTGAACCGAAGACGTTTTGAGACATATGACTTGAAATTTTAAGGGTTTTATATATATATAAATTTTGAGTGTTTGGACCAATTTAGGTAATGTAGTTTAAATATAGCGGATATTATTTAGTCGGAATTAACGGGCTAGTTCAATTGTGCAGGTGATTGAGAGGGGTTAATGTGGGGAACTATAACGTGGCGATGAGGGGTCTGAAATGAAGAGGGGGGCCTCTAAAATGGCGGAGGCCCACCACAAACAAAACAATGCTCGAGGGCTGGGGACTGGAATACATTTGCATGTTCATACATAGAGTTTATTCATATTCAAATTGGCCCGTTGCTCCCTCGGTGGCTTTTTCCTCAAAATCCACCTCAGCCACATTTTTAGCCCAAGTGTATTAACACGGATAATTTTAAACAAATTCTTAGGGTAATTTTGTTATTTTCATTATGGTGATTGAAACTCGATGAAGATGAGAATAGTTGGGAGGAAACTTTCGTTGTAATCACTTCAAGAATTTCCCGAGTCAAGTATTTCAATATAAATCGAGCTTTTGGAGTATATTGCGATTCCCAAGGCGTCGACTCCGCTTGACGGCATCAAAATAGTTTGGTTGACTTTGGTTATTTCGCTCAATTGGTAAAACACGAAAACGGGCGGAAAAACCTTTTGACCGTTTGAATAAATTATCGGGCTCGTGGGACAACGGCCCCCCGTACGCCTTCCCTTGAGCTCTTTTTTTATTCTATTTTGTTTATTTTGTTTAATCCCTTCGGACAATTTCATTCCCAACTCTTTTTCCGAGTACGAGAATTATAGACGATCAAATTTCAATAAATGTTTAACAAATAATTCTGTTGGAAATATAAATTATTGCGAGTTACATCTATTAAATAGACTGTTCCCATGGTAATCTTCAAGGGGGGGGGGAGAGAAAGAATACGGGTAGATACACTCGTTTTACGAGAACGAGTAGGAGGTAGATCTTTCAATTTTACGAGAATGGGTAGAGGTAGATCTTGAAATTTTACGAGAATGGGTAGAGGTAGATCTTGAAATTTTACGAGAATAGGTAGAGGTAGATCTTCCAATTTTACGAGAATTCAGGTAGATCTTTCAATTTTACGACAATAGGTAGAGGTAGATCTTTCAATTTTACGACAATAGGTAGAGGTAGATCTTCCAGTTTTACGAGAATTTAGGTAGATCTTCCAGTTTTACGAGAATTTAGGTAGATCTTCCAATTTTTAGAGGTAGATCTTTCAATTTTACGAGAATATGTAGAGGTACATCTTCCAATTTTACGTGAATTAGGTAGATCTTCAAATTTTTAGAGGTGATCTTTCAATTTTACGAGAATTTAGGTAGATCTTCCCATTTTTAGAGGTAGATCTTTCAATTTTACAAGAATAGGTAGAGGTAGATCTTCCAATTTTACGAGAATTTAGGTAGATCTTCCAATTTTTAGAGGCAGATCTTTCAATTTTGAGAGAATAGGTAGAAGTAGATCTTCCAATTTTACGTGAATTTAGGTAGATCTTCCAATTTTTAGAGGTAGATCTTCGAATTTTACGTGAATTTAGGTAGATCATCCAATTTATAGATTTTAGATTTTTAGATTTTAGATTTTAGATTTTATTTATAGGTAGATCTTTCAATTTTTGGAGGTAGATCTTTCAATTTTTAGAGGTAGATATTTCCATTTTTGAAGTAGATCTTTCAATTTTTAGAGGTAGATCTTCCAATTTTTAGAGGTAGATCTTTCAATTTTACGAGCATAGGTAAAGGTAGATCTATCAATTTTACGAGAATGGAGATAGATCTTCTAATTTTACGAGAATGGAAGTAAATCTACCCATTTTACCAGAACGGGTAGGAGGTAGATCTTCCAATTTTACGAGAATTTAGGTAGATCTTCCAATTTTACGTGAATTTTGGTAGATCTTCCAATTTTCAGAGGTAGATCTTTCAATTTTACGAGAATAGGTAGAATTAGATCTTCGAATTTTACGAGAATTTAGGTAGATCTTCCAATTTTTAGAGGTAGATCTTCGAATTTTACGTGAATTTAGGTAGATCTTCCAATTTATAGAGGTAGATTTTCAATTTTTGGAGGTAGATCTTTCAATTTTTTGAAGTAGATCTTTCATTTTTTTAGAGGTAGATCTTCCAATTTTTACGAGAATGGAGATAGATCTTCTAATTTTACGAGAATGAAAGTAGATCTACCCATTTTACCAGAACGGGAAGGAGGTAGATCTTCCAATTTTACGAGAATGGGTAGAGTTAGATCTATAAATTTTACGAGAATGGAGGTAGGTAGATCTTTCAATTTTACACAATTCACGAAAACGTGTAAATTTAGATCTACCTGCTGTACGAGAACGAGTATAGGGGTAGATCAACACGTTTTACGAGATCCTTTAGTAGTTACCAATGTGCTTCTAATCTGCCAACTTACCTATCATTCCGACAACAGCTGCAATCTTCGATCCCTATTTAAGAATCTTTATCATCTCCTCAGACGATCGAAAACTCTGGAATTCAACCCTTCATTAGCTGCCATATTCGATCGTGTCGAAAACATGATTTCGACTTTCTTTATTATCCGTGGCTCTTTCCGAATCTCTCAGGTTTCTATTCTAGAAAATGAAGACATCCCTTAGCAACCGTAGTTCACAATAAACTCCCACTTATTAAAAAACCTTTAGACGACATTGGGTCCTGAAATGAAAAGGGGAGAAAAAGTGAAAAGTCGTGGACCGCATTGTTGTTATGTATAGGACGGGTGTGTTGGGGAGAGTGGATATTAGCCTTCCATTGGTTTGACAACAGTGCGGTTTTTGAGGGGAGTCGACAATAGGTCCCTCTCCTTGGCAGGTGCTATAATCTCCCTCCCCTTCTCGAAAAAAGAGAACCCTATTGTCCAAAACACATGCCTTCCCCATGTAGCATCTTCCTCTTATATTATTATACATACCTACCCCCATATCCTCCCCTCATATACCTACACATAAACAAACAACTAAACCCCTCATCCAGATTAACTGCCATCTGTGAGGATTGTTACAATTTCGATTCCTTATAAAAAGTTCAAGAATATGGTAATTTTTATGCGAATTTTAAAAATGAATCTAAAGGAACAATAATTTATTCAGTTGAAATACGAACTATGCTAAATTAAAATATGCATAATTCAACACTATTCTTGCACTGATTATGCACATTTCTGGAAGTATGGAACTTTTTTTTCTTATTTCGATGATTAGGCTGACCTAGGGGTTTATTTTGAACACCTGATAGTCCTTATGAAAGAGAAGGGAATGGTGACGGTGCGAGGGGAGGTGATTGGGAGGACTCGCTTAAACGTAACAATTCTCACGGCCATTGCCTCGCCTCATCATGGCGTCAGGGCAACCGGTTTGAGCCAGGTGGGTATTATTAAACAAATGTCATCAAAGACCTCCCCTCTCCTCTTTTACCTCTCCGCCATCAAATGATCGTCACTTTTGCACCCAATTCCCGAAACAAGTTCATCAATAGGCTTTTATTCGATATCAAAGGGAAATGTAGATCCATCCATGGGGCTAACAAGGTAGCATCCAGGGGCGGACTGGCCCGGAGGGGGCGGGTGGACAGAACCCACCCGCGCCCCCCGAGAATACATAGAGGCGGCGGCGCCGGGTTATTTTTATTTATTTTTTTTTTAATTTTTTTTTTTTTGGCAAATATTTCCAAAAATTCGTGAAAAACCTTAAAATCAACATTGGTAAAGCCTAATTTTCGTCCAAAAAAAAAACAACCTCGAAATCAACATTTATGAAGCCTTATCTTCGTCCAAAAACCTCAAAATCAACATTTAAAAAGCCTAATATTCTTCAAAACACCTCCAAATCAACATTAATAAAGCCAAATTATCGTGAAAAACCTCATAACCAACATTTGTAAAGCCCAATTTTGGTTTAAAAAAACCTCGAAATCAACATTTATGAAGCCTAATTTTCGTCCAAAAACCTCAAAATCGACATTTAAAGAGCCAAATTTTCGTCAAAAACCTCAAAATCAATCTTTTTAAAGCCTAATTTTCGTCCAAAAACCTCAAAACCAACATTTGTAAAGCCCAAATTTTCGTCAAAAACCTCAATCAACATTTAAAAAGCCTAATTTTCGTCAAAAACCTCAAAATCAACATGTTAAAGCCTAATTTTCGTCAAAAACCTCAAAATCAACATTTTTAAAGCGTAATTTGGTCAAAAAACCTCAAAATCAACATTTGGGAAGCCCAAATTTTCGTCAAAAACCTCAATCAACATTTAAAAAGCCTAATTTTCGTCAAAAACCTCAAAATCGACATTTAAAGAGCCAAATTTTCGTCAAAAAACCTCGAAATCAACATTTATACAGCCAAATCTTCGTGAAAAACCTCAAAATCAACATTTTTAAAACCCAATTTTGGTCAAAAAACCTTGAAATCGACATTTATGAAGCCTAATTTTCGTCCTAAAACTTCAAAATCAACATTTAAAAAGCCAAATTTTCGTCAAAAACCTCAAAATCAACATTTTTAGAGCCTAATTTTCGTCAAAAAACCCCACAAAATCAACATTTATGATGCCTAATTTTCGTCAAAAACCTCAAAATCAACTGTTATAAATGCCTAATTTTCAGAATTGAAAAAGTTATTTCCTAAGTTTTCCAGAAAATAGCAATTTTTTGCGCCCCCCCCCATCCACGGGCGCCCCCTTAACTGAAAACCCACCCACACCCTAAGGTCCCAGTCCGCCCCTGGTAGCATCCGCCCCACAAAAGAATTTCACCAAATTTTTGAGAAAGTTTTAACCAGACGAGACCTTTTTAGATGCGAGAATTGAACGCTGTGCTAAACAATATTCCCTTTTCTCAGATAACGTTTATTGGTGTTTAATTAAAGGCTTAAACTGAATAGGAATTTGTAAATGGTTTGCAGTCGGCTAGAGTTGTGTATGCGGATTGAAGGTGCAAGGGAGATAGTTTAACGATCTAATAAGCGCACAATCGGGATTCTGCTCCAATTAGAGCGTTCCTGTCCAACGGTATTAATCACGAATGAATTGTAGCTTAGATTCGTTTGAGTGTTTGATATACAGGCAGGGGCGGGCTGGCCCGGTGGGGGGAGGGGGGTGGACAGAACCCACCCGCGCCCCCCCGGGTCAGTTTTGTTGCTCAGTGGCTCCCAAACTTTGGGGCGTAAGCTGTGGGAAAGCTCAAGATTTTTTTGTTGTTGCAAATATCCCCAAACATTCGTCAAAAACCTCAAAATCGACATTTTTAAAGCCTAATTTTCGTCAAAACCCTCAAAATCAACATTTTAAAGGCTTAATTCTGGTCAAAAAAACCTCGAAATCAATATTTATGAATCCTAATTTTCGTCCAAAAACCTCAAAATCATCAATTTTAAAGCTTAATTTTGGTCAAAAAACCTCGAAATCATCATTTATGATGCCTAATATCCGTCCAAAAACCTCAAAATCAAAATTTCAAAAGCTAAATTTTCGTCAAAAAACAAAAGCAAAAAAAACCCCTCAAAATCAACTTTTAAGATGCCTAATTTTCGTCCAAAAACCTCAAAATCAACATTCATAAAGCCAAATTTTCGTCAAAAACCTCGAAATCAACATTTATAATTGCCTAATTTTCGTGCAAAAAACCTCCAAATCAACTTTAAATTGACAATTTTTCGTCAAAAACCTCCAAATCAACATTTTTAAAGCCTAATTTACGTCCAAAAACCTCAAAATCAACATTTAAAAAACCAAATTTTCGTCAAAAACTTCAAAATCAACATTTTCAAAGCCTAATTTTAGTCAAAAAACCTCGAAATCAACATTTATGATGCCTAATTTTCGTCCAAAAACCTCAAAATGAACACTTTTAAACCCTAATTTTGGTCAAAAAACCTCGAAACCAACATTTATGATGCCTAATTTTCGTCCAAAAACCTCAAAATCAACACTTTTAAAGCCTAATTTGGGTCAAAAAACCTCGAAAACCAACATTTATAATTGCCTAATTTTCGTCCAAAAACCTCAAAATCAACACTTTTAAAGCCTAATTTTGGTCAAAAAACCTCGAAATCAACATTTATGATGCCTAATTTTCGTCCAAAAACCACAAAATCAACACTTTTAAAGCCTAATTTGGGTCAAAAAACCTCGAAATCAACATTTATGATGCCTAATTTTCGTCCAAAAACATCAAAATCCTCATTTATGAAGCCATTGAGCAAATATTTTGTCAAAAAATCTCAAAATCAACGTTTTAAGTGAAATTTCTTTTGTCAAAAACCTCAAAATCAACATTTTAAACCCCAAATTTCATCCGAAAACCTCAACGTTAACATTCAAAACTTTGGGAGCAAAGGATTTAATTTGTTTAAAAGGGGGGCGCACTGAAAAAGTTTGGGAACCTCTGTTTTTACCAAATATATTTTTCCAAAATCCAATTTTCTGTCCAAATTTTCTGCGTCCCCTTAACTGAAAACCCACCCACACCTTAAGGTCCCAGTCCGCCCCTGTATATAGGTAAATTCGTCGTAAACATAGTAGGGGAAGAGGCAATTTTAAACACTTGGGGTGATGAGACATCGGTGATGAGTCCGAAGGTGGGGGTGCGATGAAGGGGGCCCCTCAAGTTGTTATAATTATAACGCAGAGGCCGTGGACACGTGATCTCCTTTGATTGTTCGGGTGTGAATAGGGATCGAAATAGGGGATTGAGTTCCTTTTGGGCCTTTTTACTCTATCGGGGGCACGTGACCCGAAAAGAGAGCCGCGCTCCGATGTCACTATTTCAATTGATTGACACCTCTAATTGCTCCCATCCTCTATATTTGTACACTTACTCGCCCCAATCGAATACACTGTATTTAACATTAGTAACCCCAATAATTTCTATTCTCTTCTCTTTTTAAACGATTCCTTCTTTTTCTGTGACCTTATAAATTCGATTACTGATGTGAACGCCAGGTGAACCTATTTTCTATAAGAAAAATTTGATAATAACGCCATATTTTGAAATGATTTGACAAAACAAGACACTTTTTAGCCAGATTTTGACCATATTTAACGAGGGAAGACACGGTTCAGACAGATTTTGATCCTTTTTGACAAGAAAAGACCAGATTTTGACAAGAAAAGACCATTCTTAGCCAGATTTTGATCCTTTTTGACAAGAAAAGACCCTTTTTAGCCAGATTTTGACCGTTTTTTGACTAGGAAAGACCCTTCTTAGCCAGATTTTGATCCTTCTTGACAAGAAAAGACCCTTCTTAGCCAGATTTTATACTTTTTGACAAAAAAAGACCCTTTTTAGCCAGATTTTGACCGTTTTTTGACAAGGAAAGACCCTTCTTAGCCAGATTTTGATCCTTTTTGACAAGAAAAGACCCTTTTCAGACAGATTTTGACCTTTTTTTTTTTTTTTGACAAGAAAAGACTCTATTTAGGCAGATTTTGTCCGTTTTTGACCAGGAAAGACACTTTTCAGCTAGATTTTGACCCTTTTTGACTAAAAAAGACCCTTTTCAGCTAGATTTTGACCCTTTTTGACAAGAAAAGACCCTTTTCAGTTAGATTTTGACCCTGTCAAGAAAAGACCCCTTTCAGACAGATTTTGACCCTTTTTTGACAAGGATAGACTCTAGGCACCCTTTTTGACTAAAAAAGACCCTTTTCAGCTAGATTTTGACCCTGTCAAGAAAAGACCCCTTTCAGACAGATTTTGACCCTTTTAGGTATTTTGACAAGGAAAGACTCTATTTAGGCAGATTTTGTCCATTTTTGACCAGGAAAGACAATTTTCAGCTAGATTTTGACCTTTTTTTTTGACAAGAAAAGACCCTTTTCAGCCAGATTTCGACCCTTTTTGACAAGAAAAGATCCTTTTCAGCCAGATTTTGTCCCTCTTTTTACAAGAAAAGACCCTTTTTAGGCAGATTTTGTACATTTTTGACCAGGAAAGACACTTTTAAGCTAGATTTTGACCCTTTTTGACTTAAAAAGACTCTTCTTAGCTAGATTTTGACCCTTTTTGACAAGACAAGACCCTTTTCAGACAGATTTAGACCCATATTTGACAAGGAAAGACACTTTTCAGCTAGATTTTGACCCCTTTTTGACAAGAAAAGACCCTTTTCAGCCAGATTTCGACCCTTTTTGACAAGAAAATATCCTTTTCAGCCAGATTTTGTCCCTCTTTTTACAAGAAAAGACCCTTTTTAGGCAGATTTTGTACATTTTTGACCAGGAAAGACACTTTTAAGCTAGATTTTGACCCTTTTTGACTTAAAAAGACTCTTCTTAGCTAGATTTTGACCCTTTTTGACAAGACAAGACCCTTTTCAGACAGATTAGACCCATATTTGACAAGGAAAGACACTTTTCAGCTAGATTTTGACCCCTTTTTGACAAGAAAAGACCCTTTTCAGCCAGATTTCGACCCTTTTTGACAAGAAAAGATCCTTTTCAGCCAGATTTTGTCCCTCTTTTTACAAGAAAAGACCCTTATTAGCCAGATTTTGACCATTTTTGACAAGTAAAACCCTTCTTTGCCAGATTTTGATCCTTTTTGACAAGAAAAGACCCTTCTTAGCCAGATTTGATCCTTTTTGACAAGAAAAGACCCTTTTTAGCCAGATTTTGACCGTTTTTTGACAAGGAAAGACCCTTCTTAGCCAGATTTTGATCCTTTTTGACAAGAAAAGACCCTTTTCAGACAGATTTTGACCCTTTTTTGACAAGAAAAGACTCTATTTAGGCAGATTTTGTCCATTTTTGACCAGGAAAGACACTTTTCAGCTAGATTTTGACCCTTTTTGACAAGAAAGACCCTTTTCAGCCAGATTTTGACCCTTTTTGACAAGAAAAGACCCTTTTCAGATAGATTTTGACCCTTTTTGACAAGAAAAGACCCTTTTCAGCCAGATTTTGACCCTTTTTGACAAGAAAGACCCTTTTCAGACAGATTTTGACCCTTTTTTGACAAGAAAAGACCCTTTTCAGGCAGATTTGACCCTTTTTGACAAGGAAAGACACTTTTCAGCTAGATTTTGACCCTTTTTGACAAGAAAGACCCTTTTCAGCCAGATTTGACCCTTTTTGACAAGAAAAGACCCTTTTCAGCTAGATTTTGACCCTTTTTGACAAGAAAAGACCCTTTTCAGCCAGATTTTGACCCTTTTTTGACAAGGAAAGACACTTTTCAGCTAGATTTTGACCTTCTTTGTCCAAGAAAGACCCTTTTCAGCCAAATTTTGACCCTTTTTTTGACAAGGAAAGCTACCTTTCAGCTAGTTTTTTTTTTGACAAAGAAAGACCCTTTTCAGCCAGATTTTGACCCTTTTTTGACAAGAAAAGACCCTTTTCAGCTAGATTTTGACCCTTTTTGACAAGAAAAGACCCTTTTCAGCTAGATTTTGACCCTTTTTTGACAAGAAAAGACCCTTTCAAGCTAGATTTTGACCTTTTTGACAAGAAAGACACCTTTCAGACAGATTTTGACCCTTTTTTTGACAAGAAAAGACCCTTTTCAGCTAGATTTTGACCCTTTTTGACAAGAAAAGACCTATTTAGGCAGATTTGTCCATTTTGAAAGGAAAGACCCTTTTCAGCTAGATTTTGACCCTTTTTGACAAGGAAAGACCCTTCTCAGCTAGATTTTGACCCTTTTTGACAAGAAAAGACCCTTTTCAGCTAGATTTTGACCCTTTTTGACAAGAAAAGACCCTTTTTAGGCAGATTTTGACCCTTTTTGACAAGAAAGACCCCTTTTAGCCAGATTTTGATCCTTTTTTACAAGAAAAGACCCTTTTCAGACAGATTTTGACCATTTTTGACAAGTAAAACCCTTCTTTGCCAGATTTTGATCCTTTTTGACAAGAAAAGACCCTTCTTTGCCAGATTTTGACCCTTTTTCACAAGAAAAGACCCTTTTCAGCCAGATATTTGTCCGACAGCCATTATATACAGCCATTTCTGAGGTATTCCAGCCTTTAACTGAAATATCCTACTTTGGGGTCAATTCCGCTCCTATGCTAATCAATGCATTTTTCCTTTTCTTTGGGATCGCGTAACTTCTTTAATATTATGAAAAATTATTAATGTCAATTTTTTAAGCCAGTTTTGCAGCCTTCAAAATCAGGTCTCAGAATGTAAAACAATCATATTTGATATTTTAATGAAGCAATATATAACCCTATGAAGAATAACGCTTATTGGGGTGGTGTTTGCTTTGGATGATTGACACAACAAATAATTTGTCCCTTTTGACAAGTAGCCTCCGTCCTAGTCCTCCCTTCCTATTTGCCCACTTAAAACGCCACTTAGCTTTATCATATTTACTGTTTGCCAGCTGACTCTTAGAAAGCGGGGGATGAAAACCAAAGCTTTGACATTGTTATTCCATTCAATACTGCATTCTATTCGAAAATAAGCTTTATCTCCCTCCCCCCAGACTAATCATTTTAGTTTTGATAACCGACACGTGTTCTCTACTTTTTTCCTTCACCATTCAACCATTTCTATCATAAACATGTTCGCTATTGTTTAATCATAATATATACATATATATGTATATATACTTATGTATATGTCGTAGTGTGACGACATGTCTTTGGTCAAATGGACGGGAAACACGTGCTTTCGTGTCGTCATATGCTCGCATTCTTGCTTTTCCCAAAAGTTACTTCAA
>JAGWEN010001310.1:0-32111 GCA_018703685.1 Orius laevigatus | reverse complement strand
AGCACCCTCGAATTCGCTGTTTTAGAAATGAGTCAGAACTCGTTTGGGTCTTGAATAAAGAGAATTTTTAAGAAATCAAAGTTGTTTGGGGCTCTGCAGACCTCTCCACCCACCCCAACTTACTCATCACCTCCCCTACCTTCCTCAAACCTCCCTCCACCACCACCACACCGAAAAAATTCAAACCCCCCCCTAGGATCAGCTCTTTAATATAAAAAAGGTAGTGTTTTTTGTCTTTTATCTCGAATACAGTGATGCGGAGGAGAAAAGTTAATATAGTAAAAGTTGTAGAAAATTAAATTTCCTACAAATTTTATTTTATTACTTTTTCATTTTTGAGCCTTAGTTTTCGAGATAATTGAAAAAAAAAATTATCTGAGAAATCCCGTATCAACAAATATCTTTCTAAAAAATCAAGATATCTGATAAGTTTTTCCAATAGGAAATTTTATTACCCACAACTTTTATTTTATTACGTTTTCTTCTATTAATCACCGAATTCGATGTATAATTAGTTTAAAAACGCCCATCTTTCAGATTACAGATCATCATTTTGAGCTTGATGACGTCAGTGATCAGTTTTTTGGTTTCGTCCTGTTTTGTTGAATAAGTAGAAAAGTGCCTAGACGACTTTGAATAAAACAAAATTTTTAGCATAATTTGATAAAACTGGATAGTTTAGCGCTATTTTTTATAAATGGAACTAAAACAAGTCTTTATTTATTTATAATTTTTTTCGTTATTAATTTTCAGCTGCCAAAAATACCAAGAATAAGATTTGACTTCATTTTAGTGCTACTCAGAGGCAATAGATGGTATTGCCGTACTTTTTCAAGAGCTGAAGTCATACTAGATTTTTTTTTTTTTTTTTTCAAATATAACCAAAAATTCGTAAAAAACCTCAAAATCAACATTTGTAAAGCCTAATTTTCGTCAAGAAACCTCAAAATCAACATTTATGAAGCCTAATTTTCGTTAAAAAACCTCAAAATCAACATTTGTAAAGCCTAATTTCGTAAAAAAAAACCCTCAAAATCAACATTTATAAATGCTTAATTTTCGTCAAAAAACCTCAAAATCAACTATAAATTGACAATTTTTCGTCAAAAATCTCAAAATCCTGGTTATAAGAGCCAACTTTTTTTTGTCGAAAAATCTCAAAATCAACGTTTTAAGTGCAATTTCTTTTGTCCAAAAACCTCAAAATGAACATTTTAAAACCCAAATTTCCCTCAAAAACATCAAAGTTAACATTCAGAACATTTGGGGAGGGGGAAGGGTTTTCATTTGTTTAAAAGGGGGGCGTACTGTGAAAAAGTTTGGGAACCTCTGCTCTAGATTAAAAAAAACCCTCTAGATTCTAGTCTAGAGGGTAAAAGTTAAATTAACCCTCTAGACTAGACTCTAGAGGGTTGATTCAGTTTATAAAAATTATAATAAAACTTGGGAAATCGACCCTCTAGATTAAAAAAACCCTCTAGATTCCAGTCTAGAGGGTAAAAGTTAAATTAACCCTCTAGACTAGACTCTAGATTCTAGAGGGTTGATTTAGTTTATAAAAATTATAATAAAACTTGGGAAATCGACCCTCTAGATTAAAAAAAACCTCTAGATTCCAGTCTAGAGGGTAAAAGTTAAATTAACCCTCTAGACTAGACTCTAGATTCTAGAGGGTTGATTTAGTTTAAGAAAGTTAATGAAATGAACCGTGGCCCTCGCACAAATTGGAGTATATCTTGAAAACAAATATTTTTGTGTCGAAAATAGTTCTCATTTCAATGAAATAACGATTTATAGAATAAACATTATTGATTAGTTAATATCTCATTTGTAAAGAGACTTTGTGGTTCGAGTTGATTGATGGCTGAAAAGAAGGTGAGGAAGATTTGAAGTTTCTAAATTTTCGAAACGTTAAAAAAGGGGGATCCTATTCTTGGTTCTGGCCGAAGAGTGGACCGGGAATGTTTAATTCATGTGTACGAGAATAGCTCATTGAAACTGCTTTCATTCTTGGATAAAGTGGGGCCAGTCGGAAAAGATCCTTCGAGAGTCTTCCGTCCGCGTGGTGGTGGCGAGGGGGGATTTGAAATTTAGCCGTTAAACACGTGTCAGGGTAGGATGGAACCTCATCGTTTTTGAGCTGAATTCGATGTCGAATTTAAATTGAGCCGGCTCGAAGATATCCGCTCTTTTGTCGGCTTTCGAGATTTTACGTTCATTGTGAAAAATGTTTAAAACGAGTGTGGAAAATCGTGAAAAGGAAGCGCTTGCGCTTTATCGTGGGTGTACCCGATCGGCCATCTTGTAAACAAGAAATGGAGATTTCGTGTGAAAAGCTCTAGGGTGAGGACGGCCTATGCGGAGATCGTTCTGGTGGACATTCCCCCCAGCGACCTCCAAAAACGAAATTTTCGATATTCACCCTTAAAGAGAGAAAATTCGATTCCCTCGCGACTTTTTCGGCGCGGAACTTCCATTCACGTGAGGCCTCTTTATCGATTCGCAAAGGCCGACAACCCTGTTGGACTCGTAGAGAGAGAGCGAAAGAGGGAGATGAAGGGGAGACTCGACATCACTTAGTACCATCATGGGATCCATCCGAATTCGACACTTTCTGTGAATTTTACGTTTTCATATTTTTTATTTTTTTCTCGATTTGAGTTGAAATGGATTATTCCCGGATCCTCCAAGTCCTACAGGCTACTGGAGACTCCCAACATGAAAATCTACAAATGCAGCGGTAAGTTTTGTTCATTTTTTTCTCGCTTATTTGGAACCTTTCAGTCATAATATCCACCCTCTAAATGTCATGCCTTTTCCCCTCTCCCCACCCCACCGCTCTCTCACTTTCTCTTTCTATCCTCCCACCCACTCCCATTCACTTTCTTTATCATCCCTATTTAACTTTTTATCAATCGAACATTCCACACACAGAGCCGAATTAACTTAAAATTTTGATCGGCTCCTCACATTTTGGGTTTCCAATTTTTGAGTCGAACTAAGGAAACTACCAATCCGAAAGCCCTCTGTTGACTAGCCTCCTCCTCTTCTTTTTTAAACCCTTCAACTTTCTAAACCGATTTCGCGAAAACGAAGGAGAAGAACAATAGAAAGGAGAACCTTTGTTTGTCCACTTGACCTTACAAATTAACGAATCATGAAATTTAAAAATGTATACAACAATAGAATACTCAAGACGGCATTTAAGCAAATTATTAGTCCCCTTTAATGAATTTTTTAACCCTTTTTTAACCCTAAAACCAGATAAATGTTGAATTTGTTAACTTGGTCGCTCAATGTCAAAAGATTGGGTTAAATGGCATACTAAACTGACTAAAAATCAGTTTGCTAGGGTTTCCTATCTCAATCCGTCTTGGAGTTATGATTTTTTTAAAGATCTTTTCACGTTTTTTTCACATAAAACCGTCATTATCTCGAGTTCTCTTTATAATTTCAAAATTCTGGTGACAGATTTGAAATCGGCGTTAAATTTTACATTAGAAATGATAGTTTTTAACCATTTATGATAACCATAAAGCTCTTTTTTATGGCCATAAATTTTAATTTCGCGAAAACTACACATAAAACGCTAGAGGTTTACATTTTGTAAAAACTTTTTCATTTAAAGAACTTTTTAACTGCGAAAGAAAAAAAATGCCTGATTATCCTGAAACATTTAAAAACCTATTTTCTAATCTTTGGGCTTTGTGGTTATCATAAAATTGGGTTAAACTATCATTTCTAATGTAAAATTTAACGCTGATTCCAAATCTGGCACCGGAAATTCAAAATTATTAGGAGAATTTGAGATATTGACGGTTTTATGTGAAAAAAATCATAACTCCAAGGCGGATTGAGATAGGAAACCATTGTTATTTCAGCTTCGTGTGCCATTATACCAAGATTTTTTTGACATAATGAATCGAACAACCCTATGTTATATAAATAAACATGGAAAGTCACGAATATATAGGTCTTTAAGCCCGGAGCCTCCATCGCGCCGACCCCAATAGCTTCATTTTCTTTGAAAATGAGCTAAAAAACGAAACCGAATTTGTGGAATTTTAATATCACATTCCGTTGGAAACTTATAAACAAAGAACTGACGTCAAAAGCAAAATATTTTTAAAAAACACGTCGAACGCGCAAAGACTTTTTTTTTTCAAATACCTCCAGTTTTAAAATAGATAATTAAAAAAAATTATGTAATCGTTTATGGTTGTTTGTGACATTTTTGTGATTTTCAGAAAAAAGACACTTTCGGGTAGATTACGTAATAAGTTTTTTCCGGGTTCATGGCTTGTTGATTGATATGTTTCAAACGCATTTTTCCATCGCTTACATAAAGTAAGAATTTTTAGATTTTTGAAGGGAGAAAGACGAATTATTTTGGTATTAGACAAACCAAGTAGCCTCATAAAATTCCACTTTTCATCAAAAACCTTAAAATAAACGTTTTGAGAGACACTTTTTCGTCAAAAACACCATTTATAGAGCCAAATTATCATCGAAAAACCTCAATATTTCGGCTGGAGACAATTTTTCGTCATCAACCTCAAAATTAACGTTTTGAGAGCAATCAAAAGTTTTATTCAAAAAACTCCAAATCAAAATTTTTTAAGGCAAATTTTCATTTTAAAAACCCCCAAAAAATTAAGGTTTTAAGAGACAATTTTTCGTCATGTTTCAAGAGCCATTTTTCGTCAAAAACCTTAAAAATCAAAATTTTAAGAGCTAATTTTTCATCAAAAACCTCCAAATAAAGGTTTCAAGTGCTAAGTTTTCGTCAAAAACCTCAAAATCAACGTTTTAAAAGACAATTTTTCGTCAAATATCTCAAAAACAACAATTATAGACTCAAATTTTTACCAAAAAAAAATAACATTTTAAGAGCCAATATTTTTGTAAAAAACTTTAAAATAAACGTTTTTAGAGCAAATATTTCGTCAAAAACCTTCAAATTCATATTTTAAGAGCTAATTTTTCTTCAAAAACATTAAAAATCAAAATTTTAAGAGCTAATTTTTCATCAAAAACCTCAAAATAAAGGTTTCAAGTGCCAAGTTTTCGTAAAAAACCTCAAAATCAACGTTTTAGGCGATACATACTTTTTCGTCAAATATCTCAAAAACAACAATTACAGAGCCAAATTTTCTACAAAACACACACAAAAAAACATTCAAATCGACATTTTAAGAGCCAATATTTTTGTAAAAAACTTTAAAATAAACGTTTTTAGAGCAAATATTTCTTTAAAAACCTTCAAATTAATATTTCAAGAGCTAATTTTTCTTCAAAAACAAAAAAATCAACATTTTTAAACCCAAGTTTTCATCCAAAAAACCACAATATTAAGGTTTTAAGAGACAATTTGTCTTCATAAACCTAAAAATCAATGTTTTAAGAGCCATTTTTCGCCGAAAACCTTAAAATGAAAATTTTAAGAGATCAAAAACCTCAAAATATAGAGTTTTAAGTTCCAAATTTTCGTCAAAAACCTCAAAATCAACGTTTTAAGAGACAATTTTTTTGTCAAATACCTCAAAAAACAACAATTATAGAGCCAAATTTCCATTAAAAAACTACAAAATCAAATTTTAAGAGACAATTTTTTTTGTCAAAAACCAAATTTTGTTCAAAAACCTCAAAATCAACATGATTAAAGCCAAATTTTCATCAAAAAAGCACGAAATTAAGGTTTTAAGAGACAATTTTTCGTCCTAAACCTCAAAATTAGTGTTAAAAACGTTGTTGTTGAAGTGATTTTTGCGGATGAAATATTTCGATTTATTGATTTAAAAGCTGAAAACGTTTTGTGGCGAATGTAAATTGGAGGAATTAATAAACATCCAATTGGAAAGGGATGATTGGTGATGGTGTAATTGGAAATATGGAGGGAGAAAGCCTAGCCCTAGACGGAGCATCCGGAATAATAACGGCTTGAGAAAAGTTAGCGACCCTTTCGCCCTCCAAGGGTTTTCCTCTCAATGCCAAAGGAAATTAACTTTCCCTTAAGTTTCGTCGTTAACATTTTAACTTGGCCGCATACAGCATAACTAACCTGCCTCGCCCAAATTACTAATGCAAACACACTTTTCCACCAACCTCCTCCTCCAATTCTAATTAATAATTCAACTAGAAAAAATATAATTATTTGTCAATTTTCTCTATGATTGGGGAAAAATTGTTCCCATAAAAGTGGTCGTGTGTTGACTTAACAATCGAAACTTGATGACCAAAATGGAAAAAGTAGCCCTTTTTAAAATTCTTTTTACATCCTACAGGTCTAATAGCTGAAACGATTATGGACATAATAGCCGAAATAAAAAGGTTTTGATAAAATCGGTCGGTTAAAATATTCATACGTTTCCAAAATAAGCGGTCCTGTTTGGCTTTCGTGTTCCTATGATTTTAATTTTTCAGATTTTTTTTGATAACAGATTTTAGGATAAAACCTTCACTGAATGAGTGAGGAAGCTATGGGGGGACCAATAAAAATCAGAAATTCAACCCCACCCCCCCCACCAACAAAAAAATTGTTTTTTGATGTTTTAGACGAAAAATTGGCTCTTAAAATGTCGATTTACAATTAGAGGTTTTTGGGGTGAAAAAAAATATGGTCTTAAAATGTTGATGTTGAGGTTTTTGACGCTCTAAAAACTTTAATTTTGAAGTTTTTCTTACAAAAATATTGGCTCTTAAAATGTATATTTTGAGGTTTTTGACGAAAAATTTGCTCTAAAAACTTTGATTTTGAGGTTTTTTTACAAAATATTGCGTCTTAGAATGTATTTTGAGGTGACGAAAAATTGCTCTAAAATGTTGAGGTTTTTTTGACAGAATATTGGTTCTTGAAATATACATTTTGAGGTTTTTGACGAAAAATTTGCTCTAAAAACTTTGACTTTGAGGTTTAAAAAAAAAAAAAAAATCCATAAAATCTTTATTTTGAGGTTTTAGACGAAAAATTGGCTCTTAAAATGTCGATTTTTAATTAGAGGTTTTTGGGGTGGAAAAAAAAATATGGCCTTAAAATGTTGATGTTGAGGTTTTTGACGAAAAATTTGCTCTAAAAACTTTTATTTTGAAGTTTTTTTTATAAAAATATTGGCTCTTAGAATGTAGATTTTGAGGTTTCTAACGAAAAATTTGCTCTAAAAACTTTGATTTTGAGGTTTTTTACAAGAATGTACATTTTGAGGTTTTTGACGAAAAATTGGTCTCTTAGAATTTTGAGATTTTTGATGAAAAATTGGCTCTTATAATCTTGATTTTGAGGTTTTTGACAAAAAATTGGCTCTTAAAATGTTGAGAATTTTGATGAAACATTAGTTCTTAGAATTTTGATTATTAAAGTTTTTGACGAAAAATTGGATCTTGAAATGTCGTTTTTGCGGTTTTTAACAAAAAACAAATTTTTCTTTTGAGATTTTCGATGAAAAATTGGCTGGCTATCCGTTTGTTGAATTTTGCCATTTTATAAACAAAGATGTCCAATATAGTTTTTAGAAGTTTTAAAAATCAATCGAAGTTCGAGTTGAAATTTTCTTTCTCGATCCGATTTCCATGCTCGCGTTCCCGATTCATTTTTCAGACTCGAATAAAAAGTCGGCCATTGTTTTGACAATAAAAAGATCGTTAAAAATTCTCAAGGAGTCGCGTGGCACTAAATCGTTTTCCCGGTCACGTTCGAGAACGCGAAAAGTTAAAAAAGCCAAAGATTCGCTTATGAAGTGAATAATTTTTCGATTCGGAACACTCGTAAAAAGTCGTTAAAGCGAAATTTTAAACGAAAAGGCCATGGAAAGCCCCCTCGTCCATTTTTCCCCCCAAAGTAATTTATCGAGCACCCCCTTGCACACTTGACAAGCAAAACTAACTTTTTTTTTCTCTTTCTTCAATTTTCTCTTTTATTAATTAATAATTAGCTAATATTGAGTCTTGACATTTCCTATTAGCAGGTAGAGCACTTGAATCAACAATCAATGCCCTTTAAAATGTAATCGACTCATTGGATAGGAGCCAAGAAACGAGGATAACTCTTTCGATATTGGGAACTTCTCACTCATCTCACAAATCATTTTAGAAAATTTTTACAAAAATATAGGCTCTTAAAATGTACATTTGAAGTTTTCGACGAAAAGTTTGTTCTAACAACTTTGATTTTGAGGTGTTTTTTTTTACAAAATATTAGCTCTTAAAATGTTGATTTTAAGGTTTTTGAAGAAAAATTTGCTCTAAAAACTTTGATTTTAATTTTTTTTTTTTTTTAAATATTAGCTCTTAAAATGTTGATTTTAAGGTTTTTGAAGAAAAATTTGCCATAAAACTTTGATTTTGAGTTTTACAAAATATTAGCTCTTAAAATGTTGATTTTAAGGTTTTTGAAGAAAAATTTGCCATAAAACTTTGATTTTGAGGTTTTTTTTTTTTACAAAATATTAGCTCTTAAAATGTTGATTTTAAGGTTTTGAAGAAAAATTTGCCATAAAAACTTTGATTTTGAGGGTTTTTTTTACAAAATATTAGCTCTTAAAATGTTGATTTTAAGGTTTTTGAAGAAAAATTTGCTCTAAAAACTTTGATTTTGAGGTTTTTCACAAAATACGCTCTTAAAATGTTGATTTTAAGATTTTTCAAGAAAAATTTGCTCTAAAAACTTAGATTTTGAAGTTTATAGCAAAGATTATTGAATCTTAAAATCTTGAGCTTTCCCAAACCTCCTTGGGGACAACTTAGGCCCCCCTAGGGGGTTGCGCCTCCAGTTTGGGAGCCACTGAGCCAAAAATAACGATAAAAAAACCTGACCCGGGGGGCGCCTCTATGTATTCTCGTCTGTCCACCCGCCCCCCCGGGCCAGTCCGCCCCTGAGTCTGTAAATTTGCAGATTTTCATCGGATCCTTGAACAACCCCAAAAAAAGAGTAGCTAGAACAAGTACGGATACTTAAAGATCTACCCGTTTTAGGAGTGTGGAAATTAGAAGATCTACCAGTTTTTCGAGGTATGTAACCACCTATCTATTTCGTAAATTGAGAATTTTTTTTTCTTTGAAAGTTTATTTTTCCGGCTGGTGCAAGACCGCCTTCAGTTCAAAAGGGAGGTGAGATGTTCTTTTTCCAGGCTAAAAGTAAATCAGGCCTTCGTAAATATTTAGAACTTAAAAAATCCCTACTCCTCTTCCGGAAACTTTGAATTCCCAAAACCACAAATCAATCTGAATTTTTAACTTTCTCAAAGAGAAGTTATTGTATTACCGTCGGATTCGGGTTTTTGGGGAAGGGTCTTCCAGACCCCTTGGGTCAAACTGACTTTTGATCTTTGCCGGACATGACTTTGTCTGTGGTGCCGGCCGTCCGCCCGTCCGTCGCCTTTTTTTTCCGGAACACTTCACGGCCACAATTTTCATCCGATTTTCACGAAATTTTCACACGATCTTCCTTTCGTGGTTATCTTGAAAGTGACGAGAGCGATTTTTGAAATTCGACAAAATGGCGGAGATATGTCTGTCTAAAGTTTGCAAAAATGTCCTACGGCCTTTCTACCGGTCCGATCTTCATCAAATTTTAACCAAATAATCTTCACGTGATCCCGATTAAATTTCATTACCTAACTAATTAGGTAATTAATTATGTAATTAGGTAATTATGACTAATTAACTTAATTTTCCCATTTTCATAAAATTATCGCCAAATTCAAGTTATGATTGTAAAAAATTTTTTTTTCAAAAATTAATTAATTAATTAATTTACTACCTAATTAGGTAATTATATTGAGTTTGAGTGAAATTAGTCCCATTTTCATAAAATTATCACCAAATTCAAGTTATAATTGAAAAAAAAAATCTCAAAAATTAATTAATTAACTAATTAGGTAATTATAATGTGTTTGAGTGAAATTAGTCCCATTTTCATAAAATTATCACCGAATTCAAGTTATGATTGCAAAAAAAAATTTTTGTTCAAAAATTAATTAATTAACTAATTAGGTAATTATATTGAGTTTGAGTGAAATTAGTCCCATTTTTTTTCTCTCTCTCTCCTCCCCCACCGAGCAAATCTTAAGGGCGAAAGGGAAACGTGGGCCAAATTTAAGGCTGACTTAACGCTTTCGGAACTGGTCCATTGAGTTTCGTTCCGTAGTTGAGAGGCTGCCCTGCCCTCTTGATCAATACTCGACGCATTTAAACTGCCAAGGGAACATCGAAAAGCCCTATAAAGATTCTTAAACCCTATTTTCCCTCTTTTCCTTTTAATAACGTTCTTTTAATTCCTTCTATCCCCTTCCTTCTACATAAAGAGCTCTAATGTCATGTGATTGTTCAATTTGGAATCGTTAACGATAAAATTATTGGCAACTCGTGCCAAAAATTTGGCCCAATCGGAAAAAAACACCTAAACTTCCTAAAAATTTTCTGTCCAACCAATTTTTTCAACATTTCAAGAGCCAATTTTTCGTATTTTTTTTTTTCAAAAACCTCCTAATGGTTATAAGAGCAAATTTTTATTGTCAAAAAATCTCAAAATTAACGTTTTAAGTTCAATTTCCTATGTCAAAAACCTCAAAATTAACATTTAAGAAGCCCAATTTTTGTCAAAAAAAACCTCAAAATCAACATTTTAAATCCCCAAATTTCATTCAAAAACCTCAAAGTTAACATTCAAAACTTTAGGGGGGCAAAGGATTTTAATTTGTTTAAAAGGGGGGCGCACTGTGAAAAAGTTTGGGAACTTCTGTTTTTGCTGAATATATTTTTCTGAGAGCCAATTTTCTGTCAAAATTTTCTGCGCAACCGGGCGCCCCTTAACTGAAAACCCACCCACACTCTAAGGTCCCAGTCCGCCCCTGTACAGACTGGAGATTATTTTCGTTTGCGGAGTTTACTATCGATTAACGTTTGAGTAAGGGAGTCCTAAATGACAAACCTGGTCCTACACTAAACAAATTCAATTGAGGAATCACGAAGACTGAAGAGCTAAGCATCTATTTGTATCTCCCGTTTAGATTAAAGCGTATATCGAAAGATTAATTGAGTCGATGATTGCATAAGATTGTTGAGAGTGGTTGCCGTGAGGAGCCAACAGGGGCGGACTGGGACCTTAGGGTGTGGGTGGGTTTTCAGTTAAGGGGCGCAGAAAATTTTGACAGAAAATTGGCTCTCAGAAAAATATATTCAGCAAAAACAGAGGTTCCCAAACTTTTTCACAGTGCGCCCCCCTTTTAAACAAATTAAAACCTTTGCTTCCCCCCCCCCCTTAAGTTTTGAATGTTAAATTTGAGGTTTTTGGATGAAATTTGGGTTTTAAAATGTTGATTTTGATGTTTTTGACAAAAGAAATTGCACTTAAAACGTTGATTTTGAGATTTTTTGACAAAAATATTTGCTCTTATAATCACGATTTTGAGGTTTTTGACAGAAAATTGTCAATTTAAAGTTGATTTTGAGGTTTTCTGACGAAAATTAGGCATCATAAATGTCGATTTCGAGGTTTTTTTTTGACCAAAATTAAGCTTTAAAAATGTTGATTTTGAGGTTTTTGACGAAAATTAGTCTTTAAAAATGTTGATGTCATGGTTTTTGATCGAAAATTAGGCTTTAAAAATGTTGATTTCGAGGTTTTTCGACCAAAATATGGCTTTTTAAATGTTGATTTTGACAAAAGAAATTGCACTTAAAACGTTAATTTTGAGATTTTTTGACAAAAATTGGTCTTGCAACCTTGATTTGGAGGTTTTTGACGAAAAATTGTCAATTTAAAGTTGATTTTGAGGTTTTTTGACGAAAATTAGGCAATTATCAATGTTGATTTCGAGGTTTTTGAAAAAAAAAAATCTTGAGCTTTCCCACACCCCCCTGGGGACTGCTTACGCCCCCCAGTTTGGGAGCCACTAAGCAAAAATAACGCACAAAACTGACCCGGGGGGGCGCCGCGCCGCTTCTATGTAATCACAGGGGGGGGGGGAGTAGGGTCGTTCTGTAGCACCCTGTATGTCGGATCGAAAAGTTAATGATGCCTATCGATTTCTCGCTAAAATCCAAAAGGGGTTTACTTAGGTCTTTTCGTCAGGTCAAAAGTCGTGAGTGCCTTGCCCTTTTCCCCCACGATATAAAATTTTACGCTCTTAAATCTGGAAGCATCATTTTCAATGGGGAACTCCCTGCAAAGGATTTCTCGTTCTTTATTTAAAGGGGGGTCTACTTTTCCCTTTGTGGGTCAACCTTTGGGTCAAGCCGGTGGCTTCTATAGGACCAGCGTAGGTGGAAGGGTGAGGTTTCATTAGAGGTTGACATTTCCTTTTCTCTTAGAATAAGAAGTTTCCTCCCATAAAAGGAACCTTTTTTTCAATTTCAAAAAATAGTTTATCCATTAATTTTTTTTTTAATATCAATTATTAAAATATTTCATAAACAAGAATATTGAAAAAAAATTTTAACCTACAAAGGATTTTTTTTTTCCAATTAAAAAAAGGGAAACTCTGCCGACTTAATGGCATTCTATAGAATCGAACTAACGTCACAAAAGCTTCCTCAACTTTTTTTTTTTAAATCCGTTAATTAGGTACAGGGTACTTAATTTTACTTATTCAAAGTAGGGCGAGGAGTCATCGGGGAGACTTCGGTGAAGTTCAACTCAATCCAATTATCTAAGGAAATCGACTTGGAGTTTGTAGCGTCAAATCCATCAGGAAGTGGAAACTTGCTAATGGAAATAATAGATGCCGGAGCAAAAACAGCCGACCTTATCCTATTAAACTCGAACAAGTATAATTTATTTTTTTTTGCACCTAATGATTTTAAAAAACTTTTTGCTTCTCAATGGAAGATACGAGAAAAACCCTTTTTTTAGTTGCCGCACCGAAGAAGGAATAGTCGAATAATCTTTGTTTTAATCTCCTTTGTTCGAAAATTGCGTCCCTCCCTTTAATAATTTAATCCAGCCCTAGCCCTGTATCCACTTAATAAAGAATCAAAAAGAATAATAAATAAAAGTGACTCTACTTTAAAAATAGAACTTACCGCGAAACTCATCTAAATCCAACATTTCTAACTTTTTTCTTCTTTTTTTAACATTTATAATGTTGTTTTTTGGGAAGGCGAAACACGAATTTGAAGTTAGTTTTGGGCTGAAAAAATTTCCATAAGCAATACTCTTTTCAAAGTGCGAAAAATGATCATTTTTTGAGTTTTTGGAGGTGTTTTATCACTAAAAATTGCCGTTTTAAGAGTCATCCGACGTGAATTACAGTGTGTTTTTCATCCAAGAGATCGCAGCACTTTCACCCTCAAAAGTATTTTCCTCTTTTGGAGCACGAAAAATGGTCGGAAATTTTTTTTGAAAAGCACGTTTTCTTTCTCTTGAAAAACTACGAGCTCCTTTGGGAGCAGTTTTTCCAAAAAAAAATTCCCTTGGAAAAACAGGAGATTCAGTTTTTTACCAAGATTTTAATTTAGGAAAAAAAGGTAGTCATCTTATAGTTTTTGACGTGCTGATTTCAAATATACTAATATTATAAAGATCGGATGAATAGATTCGTCGGTACGATGTTTCTAATGCTTCGATTTTGGTGGAAAGTTGAACAAGAAAGGTAAATATTTTACCTTAAAATAGTTAAATTTGAGATTATGCCAATTTTGATTTAGTTGTTATCCTGGAGAGTTTTTATTGGATCTACGGATTAATTAAAATCGGTGAATGAGCTTGGGGGAAAAAAAAGTCGAATCAAATTACAACTGAAAGCTTCTCCCTTTTCATTTTTTACTTTCTTAATTGTCAGAAGAATCATTAACGTACATTAAAAAGTAATATTTTTTTAATAAAAGTTTCTTTTTAAATACGTCCCCTTTCTTAATAAAAATTTGTTCTTTCCTTAAATAGAAATCTGGAGTCTTGGGTTGAAAAAAGGTTTCGTTTAAAGAGGAAATGCGTGTTTTAAGATAAGTAAATGAGTTAATTGATATGACTGTTGGGAAGGCGTCACCGAGATGACAAGGACAATCGACTGTTGGAAGCCCTAATTAGACCCTTAGCTAAGACCTGAGGTTTAAACACTCTCTTTTGAAGTCCCGATAATTCCATTCCGGATTATCCTCCGGATCCTTTCAAGCCTCTCAAATGTAATTTAACCCAGCATAACATTCTTTGTTCGACCCGCCAACCTTTATTTGCCTTAATTATTCTTTTTTTCGAATAGAAACTTTTTAATGAAATTTTTTTTTCGTTATGGTACTTTCGAGATGGATAATGGCCGCTTATCGATTTATAGTTCTTTAGCAGGTTCGTTCATCAGAAAAAGTTTATAATGGTGGTTGAGGTTTCAACTGTTTCTATCTCGCATTTTCCTCTCTTTATCGCCATACGTCACTCCTGTTTTGACATTCATATGCCGATCGACGTGCAAAAAAATCGTTGAGTCTCAAGACATGAAGATAACGTGTCCATTTTTTTCGCATAGAGGCTTTAAATTGAAAAATATTGGTCCTGGAGCTTGCCCAGAGACATGAACTTTCTCAAAGGTCTACAGATTTCGGGGGATCCATAAATTTCACCCAAACACATTATAATTATTTAATTAGTTAATTAATTAATTTATGGAAAAACATTTTTTTCAGTCATAACTTGAATTTGGTGATAATTTTATGAAAATGGGACTAATTTCACTTAAACACATTATAATTACCTAATTAGTTAATTACTCACTTACTTTATTAATTTCTGAGGGACTAATTTCACTCAAACACATTATAATTGCCTAATTAGTTAATTAATTAATTAATTAATAGAAAAAACTTTTTTTTTCAATCATAACTTGAATTTGGTGATAATTTTATGAAGATGGGACTAATTTCGCTTAAACACATCATAATTACCTAATTAGTTAATTACCCAATAAAATAATTAATTTTTGGAAAAATAATTTTTCAGTCATAACTTGAATTTGGTGATAATTTTATGAAAATGGGACTAATTTCACTCAAACACATTGTAATTACCTAATTAGTTAATTAATTACCTAATTAATCATTAATTAATTTTTGAGAATTTGTCTTCAATCATAACTTGAATTTGGTGATAATTTTATGAAAATGGGACTAATTTCACTCAACTCAAAATAATTACATAATTAGTTAATAAATAAATTAATTAATTTTTGAAAAAAAAAATTTTTTTTTTGCAATCATAACTTGAATTTGGTGATAATGCTATGAAAATGGGACTAATTTCACTTAAACACATTATAATTACCTAATTAGTTAATTAAGTAATTAATTTTAAAAAAATTTTCAACCATAACTTGAATTTGGTGATAATTTTATAAAAATGGGACTAATTTCACTTAAACACATTATAATTACAACATAATTAATTAATGGAAAACACTTTTTTTTTTCAATCATAACTCGAATTTGGTGATAGTTTTATGAAAATGGGACTAATTTCGCTCAAACACATCATAATTACCTATTTAGTTAATTACTCAATTATAATGTATAATTAATTTTTGGAAAGATAATTTTTCAGTCATAACTTGAATTTGGTGATAATTTTATGAAAATGGGACTAATTTCACTCAAACACATTATAATTACCTAATTAGTTAATTAATTAATAATTAATTTTGAAAAAAAAATTTTTTTTCAATCATAACTTGAATTTGGTGATAATTTTATGAAAATGGGAAAATTAAGTTAATTAGTCATAATTACCTAATTACATAATTAATTACCTAATTAGTTAATGAAATTTAATCGGGATCACGTGAAGATTATTTGGTTAAAATTTGGTGAAGATCGGACCGGTAGAAAGCCCGTAGCACATTTTTGCAAACTTTAGACAGACATATCTCCGCCTTTTGTCGAATTTCAAAAATCGCTCTCGTCACTTTCAAGATAACCACGAAAGGAAGATTGTGTGAAAATTTCGTGAAAATCGGATGAAAATTGTGGCCGTGAAGTGTTCCGGAAAAAAAGGCGACGGACGGACGGCCGGCACCACAGACAAAGTCATGTCCGACAAAGATCAAAAGTCAGTTTGACCCTAGGGGGTCTGGAAGACCCTTCCCCAAAAACCCGAATCCGACGGTATTACAATAACTTCCCTTTGAGAAAGTTAAAAAAAAGGTGGAATCCGTGGAAAAACGATTAGAGGGCGATTGTGGGCGGGTGAAGAAGGAATTAGTATACGCTGAGGGTGGGGTGGATTGAATTATTCCTCGCCAAGAGATCTCTCATTTGCATTTCCTTGGCTTGGAACTCCTTTCCAGCATTCAGGACCACTTTGGATCCAAACTTGCGAGCTCTACCCTTAATTTTATTCCTCTTAACAAAAGAAAAAAGAAAATTGATCGGAGATAAACTTCAACCTCTCATTAGCGAGGAATCAATTTTTTCACGTTTTAACTCAAAAAACCCTAAAATATTCCATTTAATTTTTTCACCACAAGGTAGGGCTTTAGGAGGTTGGGGCGGGGGGCGGACTGGGACCTTAGGGTGTGGGTGGGTTTTCAGTTAAGGGGGCGCAGAAAATTGGCTCTTAGAAAAATATTTCAGCAAAAACAGAGGGGTTCCCAAACTTTTGACAAAAAAATTTGCTCTTATAACCATGATTTGGAGGTATTTGACGAAAACTAGGCATTTATAAATGTTGATTTTGAGGTTTTTGGACGAAAATAAGGCATCATAAATGTTGATGTCGAAAATTAGGCTTTACAAATGTTGATTTTGAGGGTTTTGAAGAAAATTTGCCTTTTTAAATGTTGATTTTGAGGTTTTTGTACTAATATTTGGCTTCATAAATGTTGATGATTTCGTAGTTTTTTTTTAACCAAAAATGGGCTTTCCAAATGTTGATTTTGAGGTTTTTCTCGAAAATTTTGCTTTTTAAAGATTGATTTCGAGGTTTTTGGACGAAAATTAGGCTTCATAAATGTTGATTTCGAGGTTTTTTTGACGAAAATTAGGCTTTTTAAATGTTGAGTTTGAGGTTTTTTGACGAAAATTAGGATTTTCAAAAGTTGATTATGAGGTTTTTGACGAAAATTTGGCTTTCAAATGTTGATTTTGAGGTTTTATGACGAAAATTAGTCCCCCCCCCCTTCGGCCAATCCGCCACTGTAATGGGGCCTACGAACGTAGCAGCGTTCCGCCTCTCCCAAAAATTTCTGTCGAAAACCAGCGATTTTCACCAATTTCGGGAAGATTCTACTTCCATAACAGGCCTCGTTTTTTGAAAATAATGTAGAAACGACATTTTGAGACTCACGATTTTAATTAGGATTGAAAAATTCGCGAATAAACGGAATTCCGTTCTATTTTTAGAAGGGGAGCTGACTGAGGAACATTTCCGATGAAAACGCTGAGTTGAACTTGAAAAAAAAAGGAAAGGAAGCCTCACCAACGAGGCCGCGACCCCTCGATACTCCCCCACCTCCCGCTTTCTTCTCGATTCTTCACCGGAAACATTTTCCCTTAACCTTTCCATTCATCCGATGACACTGAACAACAAATATTTCCAATCAAAAACCCGTTCGTTTTGAGTTGAAAATTTATACACTGTGTAACAACTTCCTTTTAGGAAAAGAAGATTCTCATGTTAACAAAAAAAATCTGTTGAAAAGGGGCGAACTGGGGACCTTAGGGTGTGGGTGGGTTTTCAGTTAGGGAGGCGCAGAAAATTTTGACAGAAAATTGGCTCTTAGAAAAATATATTCAACTTAGGAGCGAATTCACAGTTCATTTATGGCGTAAATTCACAGTCCAGGTAATGTGTGAATTCACACCTAAATTGGGAATTCTTAGTCCAGTTAATGTCTGAATTCGTACCTAAATTGTGAATTCACACTCTAGTGAATGTGTAAATTCACACCTAAATTGAGAATTCACAGTCCAGTTAATGTGTGAATTCGTACCTAAATTTTATTGTGAATTCACTCTCCAGTTAATGTGCTAATTCACACCTTATGTCACCTTAGGTGCGAATTCACAGTTCATTTATGGCGTGAATTCACAGTCCAGGTAATGTGTGAATTCACACCTAAATTGAGAATTCTTAGTCCAGTTAATGTCTGAATTTGTACCTAAATTGTGAATTCACACTCCAGTTAATGTGTCAATTCATAGGTACCTAAATTGTGAATTCACACTCTAGTTAATGTGTCAATTCACACCTAAATTGTGAATTCTCAGTCCAGTTAATGTGTGAATTCATACCTAAATTGTGAATTCACAATCCAGTTAAGGTTTGAATTCATGTCTTAACCTGTGAATTTGTTAAAAATTTACTACCTAATTAAGATGCTAATAATTTTAAACTCACATTTTTTATTGCGAAATTTTGAATTCGCTGGATTGATAATTAATATTTGTGATTATTCGCATTTCTATGTGTTAATAATCACAAATGTTTGAAATTATTAGTACCTAAACAAAAATAAATTCGTACTCATATTTATGAATACGAATAAATTCGTATCATTATGTACGAATACATTTGTAATCGTATCTCTAAAAAAGTGAAGTATGAATAAATTTGTATTTGTAATTGTCAATATAATTTTGCCCATCTCAGGGTTTTGGACGGTTTGTAGCCGTTAGTAAAATTAAAAACACGATTTTGAGGTCAATTTTGAAGGAAATCCATAGGGGGGGGGACCATTTTTTATTTTGAATTCCATCCAAAATATGGTTATGGATATCAAATTGGTAAATTCTAGTGTGCATCCTCTCAGAATGGTTTGAACCCAAAAATGGAGATTTCACTAGAAAATCATCTTTTACCCATTAAGGGCCCATCCAGCGCCTGTCGCGAGGGCGGGGCGACCCGCATAACACGAGGGTTTTAAAACTTATCCCTCCCCTTCAATTGGCAGGAGGAGCCGGTTCTCTCCGCCCACTTGTCTTTGATTCGTTGAAAAACCCGCGTGATTCAAAATTTGTTGAGATAGTATTTCAATGATAACTAAAGATTGAGTCATCGGAATTGATTCAAAATTTTCATACTTATGTTCTTTGTTATGTGGAGCGCGTTTCACTAAACAATTCTTTAAAAAGTTTTAAAAACAATTTAAACATTTTTTTTTACTACAAAGATTTATTTTTATTACAATAAGTTTAGTGGAATGCGCGGAGAAATAAATAAGCTTCATTTTAAAAAAAGTCCGGTCCAGATCGGATCATTTTTCTATGAGCTATCATTGAATAACTGTTTTCACGGCCCCTTAAGTATGATTTTATCGACAAATTTCCAAAAAACGTGGATTTGAGAGTAGGTATTATGTACCTTTTTTATGATAAAGTTAAAAAAAAAAAAAAAAAAATTGATCAATAAAAAACGAGCTAATGCCCATTGCAAGGGACACGCTATGGCTACCGACAGGAACTAATTTACAAGACGCAAAATGTACATTTTAGGGGGAATCTAAGTTTAGAAATTATAGTTCTCCAAAAAACACTAAAACAGGTCTGGTCTGGTAGTTATGGAAGAGTAACCCCCAAAGAAGGAACTTTCTCAAAAATTTGGCGAATGGTGGGGTAAAAACTAGCAGTTTTTAAGGTCCTACCCTGATATGGTGAAAAGATCGTTTTCTATAAAAATCTCCATTTTTGGGCTGGCGGAACGCTACCCCATCCCTAACCTCCTAGGGCTCTACTCTGTATATGGTGTAAATTTTGGTCTTCCGAAATCTCCATTTTTGGGCGGAAAGCTGACCCACTATGAATTGCATTGAAAGTGAGGTTTTTCCGGGATTTAAACAGGTTGAGAATTGTTAAAGTTAAGTGAGTTCTGGGCTAGAGGCGAGAGTAAACAGAAAATTTCTCGGGGAGTGCGTAAAATGAGTATTGACTTCGAAAGTCGGGGATAGAAGCGGTGGCCACCGAGTTCGTCGACCTTTCCGAATAAACTTTTGTTTTTCTGTTGTCGTAGGACCAACTTAAAACAAGAGCCTTCTTATGGGCGACGGAGGAAATGAACATAAATAAATGAACTGTAAATTCGCACCTAAGGTGACATAAGGTGTGAATTAGCACATTAACTCGAGAGTGAATTCACAATAAAATTTAGGTACGAATTCACACATTAACTGGACTGTGAATTCTCAATTTAGGTGTGAATTTACACATTATCTAGAGTGTGAATTCACAATTTAGGTATGAATTGACACATTAACTGGAGTGTGAATTCACAATTTAGGTGTGAATTCACACATTACCTGGACTGTGAATTCACGCCATAAATGAACTGTGAATCCGCACCTAAGGTGACATAAGGTGTGAATTAGCACATTAACTGGAGAGTGAATTCGCAATAAAATTTAGGTACAAATTCACACATTAACTGGACTGTGAATTCTCAATTTAGGCGTGAATTTACACATTATCTAGAGTTTGAATTCACAATTTAGGTATGAATTGACACATTAACTGGAGTGTAAATTCACAATTTAGGTAAAAATTCAGACATTAACTGGACTAAGAATTCTCAATTTAGATGTGAATTCACACATAACCTGGACTGTGAATTCACGCTATAAATGAACTGTGAATTCCCCCCTAAGGTGACATAAGGTGTGAATTAGCACATTAACTGGACTGTGAATTCTCAATTTAGGTGTGAATTTACACATTATCTAGATTGTGAATTCACAATTTAGCTATGAATTGACACATTAACTGGACTGTGAATTCACGCCTTAATCTGTGAATTTGTTCAAAAAATGTTTTACTAATAAAGATGCTAATAATTTTACACTTTTTATTGCGAATTTTTTTAAATTCACATTGGGCGAGGCGGAACGCTCCCCTGCTTTTATAGAGAAGTATTGCAATCAATTGTAAAATGATCCCTGCACCGAAGTATTTAAGAATTTTAAATGATGGATTACGGCTTAGTTCGTAGGGATTATTTTAAATTGAAATCCAGGCTTCTTGGGCGTTTAATCTTCTTTTCGTTTTGTATTTTATAAAAGTATTTTTAACATTGAAAAGTCTATAAATAAATCTGAGTGACTTTATTATGAGAATTCAACAAGTCTCCGTCTGTTTGGTCTAACATATACGCAAGTCGCTTCTCCATTGATCCAAATAAATTGTTTTCTAAGTTACGTATTCCCGTTTGGAGCATCATCACTTTTATTTGCTTTCCCCTCTCGATTGAGTGCAGTGGTTTTTTCTTGTTTGCTTCCGATAAAAGGATGATTCACGTTTGTATTTTCGAAGGCGTTTCCATTAGAACGCAGCGTTGAGTACGTATGAACTGCGGTATCGACCCGTTTCCTTCTAAAAGGTGTCTCCGTCATCCTCGCCGATTTTCACATTTCATCCATTAAAGACCTTTTCGTTTAAACAAGAACATTTTCATCGCCCAAAGATCTCAAATTATCGCTTTACTTACTCGATTCTAGGGGTCGCTAGACGGCAATAAAGCACCGGTTCCCATTGTTCACCCAAGTTAAGCATTGTCGGCCGTCCAGTCCAGATCCTCTAGTCCCCCCTCCTATCCCCAGGGGGGTGAGGCAAGGGGGGCATACAATAGTTGCCCAAAAAGTGAACACCCTCGTCTGACGATTGAAGGCGAAAAATTCGATTTTTTAGACCGAAATCGTTGCTTCTTAACTGGGTTGTCGCTCAGCCATCGATTCCATGCAAAAACGATCGAGTCACTTAATTTGTCAGATCAGATTTTCCAGGTGATTCACTTTTTCAATCACTTATATCCGATGGATAAATTACTATCAATTTCTTCCCTTATTTAAGCTCCCATCTCAAATCAGCCTATTATCCGAACCAATTGTCCGAACCAATCTTGTCAATTTATCCAAGTACTTACAGGTGATGAACCAACCTAAGAATATAAATAAAAACAATTAAAACTGTTAGTGAATTTAAATAAATAAAAAATCGTTGAGGTTTTTTGATATATCTCAAAAACTATAGGTTTCAGCGATTTGACCGTTTTGTAAAAAAAGAAAGCTTATAAAATTACGCAAAAATCCATTAATCCCACAATTTAACTCCCCTTCCCCGCAGCATCTAAGCCTTAAAAATCTCGTACCGACGAATCTATCCATCCGATCTTCTTAATATTAGCATATTTGGAATCAGCTCGTCAAAACCTACAAGATGACTACCTGTTTTTTCAAAAATAAAGTTTTGGTGGAAAATTGCATTTTCTATTTTTCCGAGGAAAACTTTTTTAGAAAAACTGCTCTCTAAACAGCACATAGTTTTCCGAAAGAATGAGAACGCGCTTTTCAAAAAAAATTTTCCCACCATTTTTAGTGCCCAAAACGAGGAAACTACTTTTGGGCATCTTCCCTCTCTCTCGCACAATTGGTAGAATTTTGATGTCGGATCCCCCAATCAATGTGTAAGCCATTCTGCCTATCAAAACTCTCATGCTTGTACCTATGTAAGTAATATTGTTTATAAAACAAACTTGAAAAATAAACTTTGTAAAAACGATCCTTATGGGAATAAAAACGGATCAGGGGATGGATTCTAGAATGGTTGGGGGGTTCCTGGTTGGACGTTTTAACTCGTTTGGATGGTTTCATTTATCGACGAGGATGATGACTCCTCTTCTCTCCTGGGAGAGAGGAAATCCATATTTTAGGACCTCAAATTGAGAAGCGTTAAAACCCGACCAGGCGTGGAGTTTCTCGAAAAAGCATCAGAAACATGAATATCTCGACGATTTTAACTTTCTCAAAAAGTAAGTTATTGTATTACCTTCGAACCTGGGATGGTGGGAAGGGGTCAAGGAGACCCCGTAGGGTCAATCTGACCTTTGAGCTTTGTCGGGCATGAAAAAGTCACCCAGCGCCTCCAGATCTTTGTGGTTTTAAGATTCCATTTTGCTGTTTGGACATCTTTTTGTCCAGGGGCGGACTGGCCCGGAGTCCACCCGCGCCCCCCGAGAATACATAGAGGCGGCGCGGCGCGCGCCCCCCGGGTTATTTTTATTTTATTTTATTTTATTTTTTTATTTTTTTTATTTTTTTTTTAGGCAAAAATTCGTGAAAAACATCAAAATCAACATTAGTAAAGCCTAATTTTCGTCAAAAAAAACCTCGAAATCAACATTTATGAAGCCTTATTTTCGTCCAAAAACCTCAAAATCAACATTTAATAAGCCTAGTTTTCGTCAAAAAACCTCAAAATCAACATTAATAAAGCCAAATTATCGTGAAAAACCTCAAAATCAACATTTGTAAAGCCTAATTTTCGTCATAAAACGTCGAAATCAACACTTATGAAGTCTAATTTTCGACCAAAAACCTCGTAATCGACATTTAAAAAGCCTAATTTTCGTCAAAAAACCTTATAATAAACATTTAAAAAGCCAAATCTTCGTGAAAAACCTCATAACCAACATTTGTGAAGCCCAATTTTGGTCAAAAAACCTCGAAATCAACATTTGTGAAGCCTAATTTTCGTCAAAAAACCTCAAAATCAACATTTTTAAAGCCTAATTCGGTCCAAAAACCTCAAAACCAACATTTGTAAAGCCCAAATTTTCGTCAAAAACCTCAATCAACATTTAAAAAGCCCAAATTTTCGTCAAAAACCTCAAAATCAACATTTATGAAGCCTAATTTTCGTCAAAAACCTCAAAATCAATAGTTATAAAATGCCTAATTTTCAGAATTGAAAAAGTTATATCCCAAGTTTTCCAGAAAATAGCAATTTTCTGCGCCCCCTTAACTGAAAACCCACCCACACCCTAAGGTCCCAGTCCGACCCTGTTTTTGTCTTGTTTTGACCAATTTTCAAGTGACTGGTGTTTCTTATTTCCCTAGTGGAATAAAATCGTGTTAAAAATAAGTCCTTTTATCGAATTTCTTTCGGTTTGTTGAAAAAGAAAAAGGCGATCGTGTAATAATGAGTATTGTTTCGAAAACTTTTCAAAAGTTAATCCCAACGTTTCTTTTATGGAAAAAAAAGGCGTTTGATGTTACAATCGGTTACTGGAGTATCAAAATATCGATTTTCCTTCCTCTCTCTGTCTCTCTTCCTCTTCTCCCTCGTACGTTGACCCCCTCCCCCCCTCCACCTCACCCACAAACACTTAACTCCAAACTTTTTCTCTTTTATTCATTCTTTTAAACACAAGTTTGCCTTTTTCTCACAAATATTGTCAATTTCTATTCTATCGTTTTAATAAAGTCACTTCATTTTCTTTTTAACTTGTTAAAAAAACCGTCTTAACAGAATTATAAAAGGGAAAACTTGAATATGGAACAGTTACTCGAGTAAACATTGAATTTTATCACTTTTAACGAAGGAAGGGCGACCAATTTCGACCTCAGTATTTAGATTTCCTTATAGTTTCAACACGTAAATGAGCTAATATTTAAATTTTTTATGTTAAAATTTTTTTTTTATTCTCTTCAAGGGTAAAATGAATAATTAAATAAAGGACATTTGAACGTGAATGGAGCTGTCAAGTTTGTCAAACTTCTCTTGTCCGAATGTCCACTCGGCCCACGGATAATTCGCTCCATCTCATCCTCCACTACCCGAAATGTCCATCACTTTTAAAATGATCTCAGCGGAAAGTGGCTCCAAAATACGACTCGAATTTATAGATAACATTTGAGTTCATTCATGGACATTTCAGTCTCCAGTTAGCTCAAAGAAATTAACTTTTTGAGTTTATGGTTCGTTCTTTTGTCTTTGCAATTCCGCTGAACATACCGAGAAAAGGTCTGCTGGTAGTTATGCAAGTGGAACCCAGAAAACGCCAACTTTCTCAAAAAGTGGTTTTTTTTACTCTCCAACATTCTCTCCAACCACACGAACCACCTCCGACCACCACGAACCACCTCCGACCACCTCCAACCACCACGAACCACCTTCAACCATCTCCAACCACCACGAACCACCTCCAACCATCTCCAACCACCACAAACCACCACGAACCACCTCCAACCACCACGAATCACCTCCGACCACCACGAACCACCTCCAACCACCTCCAACCACCACGAACCACCTTCAACCATCTCCAACCACCACGAACCACCTCTAATCATCTCCAACCACCACGAACCACCTCCAACCATCTCCGACCACCACGAACCACCTCCAACCATCTCCGACCACCACGAACCACCTCCAACCATCTCCAACCACCACGAACCACCTCCAACCACCACGAACCACCTTCAACCATCTCCAACCACCACGAACCACCTCCAACCATCTCCGACCACCACGAACCACCTCCAACCATCTCCAACCACCTCTAATCATCTCCAACCACCACGAACCACCTCCAACCATCTCCGACCACCACGAACCACCTCCAACCATCTCCGACCACCACGAACCACCTCCAACCACCTCCAACCACCACGAACCACCTCCAACAATCTCCAACCACCACGAACCACCTCCAACAATCTCCAACCACCACGAACCACCTCCAACCATCTCCAACCACCACGAACCACCTCCAACCATCTCCAACCATCACGAACCACCTCCAACAATCTCCAACCACCACGAACCACCTCCAACCATCTCCAACCACCACGGACCACCTCCAACCATCTCCAACCACCACGAACCACCTCCAACCATCTCCAACCACCACGAACCACCTCCAACCATCTCCAACCAATTAATATGCACACAACACAACTTTTAATCTTTTGAAAAAAAAAATCGATTTTGAAGGGCAATAATGCCTCTTGAGAAATTTTTGAAAAAGCCTTTTATATCTTATGCTTACGAATTTGGGAGACATGATAAAAATTCTTAATTTTTTCTAGAACGAATAAGACTGAGAAATCAAAAATCGGTTCAGTAGTTTCGGAGAAAACACGGGAAATCGAAATTTAAAAAAATTGTCTTCAGGTGCTACCACCTGACGGTAATTTTTCCAACTAAAATTTACTTCAACATTGAAATTCAACCCTAAAAAACAAACTCCACTCATCTGATCCAACAATGCCGTTTTTAGCATTTTACACTGTTGAAAGTGTTAGGTTTAGAACAGCCTTAAAGGTAAAAGTGGTGATGGAGATTGGAAAGAAGGAAAAGAGAGGATGAACGAAGAAAGAGACTCACAATCGCAACAAGTGGCCTCATCATACGACATTACAGTTTTTATTGATTAGGGACCATTCAGTGAAACGCCAACGTATATCACACCTCACACGAAAATAACGATTTTCGTCTCAATTCTCAGAAACCTTTCATGATCACAAAAATGTCGGTGGAACATTACAACAGCAATCAAAACCAAAAAATCGATTTAAGAAAATTGTTTCTCAGCCCCCTAATTATATTTTACTTAGATCCAAATCTGTAATAGTCTAGAGAATCTTGACTTTTTTTGAATTTCAAACCCTGTATTTTGTACTTTTCATGATCTAATTTTTAATCAAAGATCGAACACGCGAGCTACATAGAATATATTTAATAATAAAAGTGAGGGTGGGGTTTTGGTTGCTATTTCACTTTTCAAAGTAATATGTCATTGTGGGCCCTGAATTTTTAATTCGTTTTACAAAGTATTTCGACATTAATGGAACTTAGTAAATCATTACAGGATGGCCTGGAAGTAAATTTCGAATCTTTGTCTCATGGAAACTGAAGATGTGAAAGGAATGAATGAAATATTGCCCTCTAAATAAGCAATTTTCAAAGGTTTCTCGATTAGGGTGAAAAAAGAAAAAAAAAGTTAAGAGGATTTTTTTCGTTTTTTATGTTTTTTTGTCATAAAAATATTGTGTTCACGTTGAATTGATATACTAGTATCTATTTTAAGAGAGGTCTCAATCCTAAAATTGTGATGGTCCGCGTGGTAGGTGGCTAACCAGTCGAAAACTTTTCTCATTTAATTAATCGTTGTTACGCAGTTTAACTCTATTAGCCACTTGTTAGTGTATTGTTGACCCTATTAGAGCCCGTTATAGACTGCAGAAAATTAGGTAGGTAACGCCGTCATCCAAACAATACTCGACAGCCAATTTAGAAATTATTTACTCACTCGCCGGAGGTAATCAGGACAGCATATTTTGTTCAAAAATAATCAATAATAACGACCTAATTTTTATATGGAAAAAGAAAATTGATAAAAATTTTGATGTCAATATCACGATCATTTATGATATTGCTCTCTTTGTGGTGTGAGGATCACCATCTCCAACCACCTCCGACCATCTCCAACCACCTCCAACCACCACGAACCACCTCCAACCACCACGAACCACCTCCAACCATCTCCAACCACCACGAACCACCTCCAACAACCACGGACCACCTCCAACCACCACGGACCACCTCCAACCACCACGAACCACCTTCAACCATCTTCAACCACCACGAACCATCTCCAACCACCACGAACCACCTCCAACCACCACGAACCACCTCCAACCACCACGAACCACCTCCAACCATCTTCAACCACCACGAACCACCTCCAACCACCACGAACCACCTCCAACCACCACGAACCACCTCCAACCATCTCCAACCACCACGAACCACCTCCAACCACCACGGACCACCTCCAACCACCACGAACCACCTCCAACCATCTCCAACCACCACGAACCACCTCCAACCACCACGGACCACCTCCAACCACCACGGACCACCTCCAACCACCACGACCACCTCCAACCACCACGAACCACCTCCAACCACCACGAACCACCTCCAACCATCTCCAACCACCACGAACCATCTCCAACCACCACGAACCACCTCCAACCACCACGGACCACCTCCAACCACCACGGACCACCTCCAACCACCACGGACCACCTCCAACCATCTTCAACCACCACGAACCACCTCCAACCACCACGAACCACCTCCAACCACCACGAACCACCTCCAACCATCTCCAACCACCACGAACCACCTCCAACATCCACGGACCACCTCCAACCACCTCCGACCACCACCAACCACCACGGACCACCTCCAAACATCTTCGACCACCACGAACCACCTCCAATCATCTCCAACCACCGCGAACCACCTCCAACATCCACGAACCACCACGGACCACCTCCAACCACCGCGAACCACCTCCGACCACCACGAACTGCCTCCGACCACCACCAACCACCACGGACCACCTCCAAACATCTTCAACCACCACGAACCACCTCCAACCACCACGAACCCTCCAACCATCTCCAACCACCATCTACCATCTCCAACGCTCTTTTAATGATTGCAATCGATTCTACGCCTACTTCCAAGTAAATCCTACTTGCAATCAATTTTTTTTGAGATGGTAGAAACGATGAAGTTTAACTATATTCTCATGTAGAATAGTGAATGGGATAGTTTGAATAAATGAAGGAATTCTGGCTCTATTCCAATCTGGAAATGCTAATGGACAACGGGAATGAGGAGCTCCACAGGTGGAAACAAGAATTTCAAACGGCCCTCACCTTTCCCCATTCTGACGTTTAAATGGCGCCCCCCTCCACCAGCTAGTGCAATACTGCAATTGCATTTCCCTTTGATTAATTCTACACATGCCACTTCCCTATAATTAGCTAATTAATAATCTCAAGTCTCAAATGCTATTTTCATGGTCTCCTTCAAGTTTTAATAGGTCAGGACGTGGGCGTCATTATTTTAGGTTTTCTTATAGGTTAAGTTGGGAGTTATTTACATTATTTAGATTTGACTCATGGCCTCTAACCTTCACCCCGAATTCCCGCCCACGCCCCGCCAACCAATCCCCGCCGTCCATCCCCCTCCCTAAGCACACCAGCTGGGATGAGAGACAAACAAGGAAGATAAATGAAATATCGATTTTTCTTTTGCACCTGGTGTGCCGATGGAAAAATTAAGTCGCCTTCAAAAACAAATCACCAGCCCCCTTCCACACTTTTCAACCTTGGGACCTTCGGCAAGTTTAAACAACAACAAAAAAATTAATTAATATGCACACAACACAACTTTTAATCTTTTGAAAATTGATTTTGAAGGGCAATAATGCCTCTTGAGAAATGGCATGATTCGACGTTTACCGCTCGAATGACTCGAAAATAAAGTGTGAATGGAAAATAAAAAGGGAATTTCCACCTCCAACCACCACGAACCACCTCCAACTGTCTCACACCAACACGAACCACCTCCAACCACCACGGACTACCTCCAACCACCACTAACCACCTCCAACCATCACCAACCACCACGAACCACCTCCAACCACCACGGACTACCTACAACCACCACGATAAACCTCCAACCATCTCCAACCACCACGAACCACCTCCAACCACCACGAACCACCTCTAACCATCTCCAACCACCACGAACCACCTACAACCATCTCCAACCACCACGATCCACCTCCAACCACCACGAACCACCTCTAACCATCTCCAACCACCACGAACCACCTCCAACTGTCTCACACCAACACGAACCACCTCCAACCACGACGGACTACCTCCAACCACCACGAACCACCTCCAACCATCTAAAACCACCACGATCCACCTCCAACCACCACGAACCACCTCCTACCATCTCCAACCACCACGAACCACCTCCAACCACCACGAACCACCTCCAACCATCTCCAACCACCACAAACCACCTCCAACCACCACGAACCACCTCCAACTGTCTCACACCAACACGAACCACCTCCATCCACCTCCAACCACCACGAACCACCTCCTACCATCTCCAACCACCACGAACCACCTCCAACCACCACGAACCACCTCCAACCATCTCCAACCACCACGAACCACCTCCAACTGTCTCACACCAACACGAACCACCTCCAACCACCACGGACTACCTCCAACCACCACGAACCACCTCTAACCATCTCCAACCACCACGAACCACCACAAACCACCTCCAACCATCTCCAACCACCACGAACCACCTCCAACCAATTAATATGCACACAACACAACTTTTAATCTTTTGATTGATTTTGAAGGGCAATAATGCCTCTTGAGAAATGGCATGATTCGACGTTTACCGCTCGAATGACTCGAAAATAAAGTGTGAATGGAAAATAAAAAGGGAATTTCGAGGAAAGAAGTGAGAAGAGGCCTTGGTGACTCGAGAAGATTGAAACGTTCAATCCGTATCCATTACATCGAGACGTTCTTTTGGCCCTTTTTTGCCCTTCATAGCGGATTTTTCGAACATTTTTCCACGTTTTTCAAACACAGACATAATATCTAATTTAGTAGACGATGAAGGAGGCTTAGGAAAGGATGTAATAATTTTGTCCCCTCGCTTTTCGATAAGATTATACGCTCAAATCCTCCTATCCTATCCTCCTCCCAAGAGACTTCTCGTATTATCAAGAACCTTTTATTCCAGACATTTTCCTTTTTATTTAAGAACTCCTTTAGATCCCCCCCTCTCAATTCCCCGCATAAGCCTATAGAGAGCTTATTACATTTTATTTAAAAAAAAATATTCATTGTATAAATTACCTAATTAGGAAAATAATTTGTGTGTAAATATTGGAACGACGAACACAAATCAAAGAGCTCGAGGGAAAATCGATTTTCGTCCATTTACTCTGCTAATCAAAGCGTACGCTTTTATAATGAATATAAATATGAAATATTTAAGTTTTCCGAAAAATTCGAGATGTCTCTTTACATACACTTTGAATAATTTTGATTTACCTCCGTTAAATAAGCCCTCTTCCCACCACCTAACTTTCTACTCGAATTGAGACAAATTAAGCGTGACGATGGATGGCGATGTTTTCGGTCAATTATATCGTTTAAAAAATAAGACTTTATTCAAAATGTATCATTTTTCGACCAATATTTTAAGATTTTTACAAATTAAAAGAAGGCTGACCCAATTTTTAAGTCCCCTTCCCATGGATGGAGGTGGAGGCCAACTATAGATGGAGGTGGAGGCCACCTACGGATGGAGGTGGAGGCCACCTACGGATGGAGGTGGAGGCCACCTACGGATGGAGGTGGAGGCCACCTATAGATGGAGGTCACCTATAGATTGAGGTGGAGGCCACCTATAGATGGAGGTCACCTATGGATGGAGGTGGAGGCCACCTATGGATGGAGGTCACCTAAGTGATTGAGGTGGAGGCCACCTATAGATGGAGGTGGAGGCCACTTATTGATGGAGGTGGAGGTCACCTATGGGTGGAGGCCACCTATAGATGGAGGTCACCTATAGATTGAGGTGGAGGCCACTTATTGATGGAGGTGGAGGTCACCTATAGATGGAGGTCACCTATAGATTGAGGTCACCTATAGATGGAGGCCACCTATAGATTGAGTGGATGTGTGGTTGCGTGCGGGTGCGTGCCGTGTGTGTGTGCGGTGTGAGTGTGCGCAGTGTGGGTGGTGCGTGTGAGCGGGGGGGGGGGGGGGGGGGGGGGGGGGGGGGGGGGGGGGGGGGGGGGGGGGGGGGGGTGGGGGGGGGGGGGGGGGGGGGGGGGGGGGGGGGGGTGGGGGGGGGGGGGGGGGGGGGGGGGGGGGGGGGGGGGGGGGGGGGGGGGGGGGGGGTGGGGGGGGGGGGGGGGGGGGGGGGGGGGGGGGGGGGGGGGGGGGGGGGTGGGGGGGGGGGGGGTGGGGGGGGTGGGGGGGGGGGGGGGGGGGGGGGGGGGGGGGGGGGGGGGGGGGGGGGGGGGGGGGGGGGGGGGGGGGGGGGGGGGGGGGGGGGGGGGGGGGGGGGGGGGTGGGGGGGGGGGGGGGGGGGGGGGGGGGGGGGGGGGGGGGGGGGGGGGGGGGGGGGGGGGGGGGGGGGGGGGGGGGGGGGGGGGGGGGGGGGGGGGGGGGGGGGGGGTGGGGGGGGGGGGGGGGGGTGGGGGGGGGGATGGGTGGAGGCCAGCTATAGATGGAGGTGTAGGTCACCTATAGATGGAGGTCACCTATAGATGGAGGCCACCTATAGATGGAGGTCACCTATAGATGGAGGTCACCTAGAGATGGAGGTCACCTATAGATGGAGGTCACCTATAGATGGAGGTCACCTATAGATGGAGGTCACCTATAGATGGAGGTCACCTATAGATGGAGGCCACTTATTGATGGAGGTGGAGGCCACCTATGGATGGAGGTCACTTATTGATGGAGGCCACCTATGGATGGAGGTCACTTATTGATGGAGGTGGAGGC